>JAKCPI010001876.1:5000-75669 GCA_023213315.1 Euborellia annulipes | reverse complement strand
TCCTCGAAATGCTAGGAATGCTGCGACTTCATTCCCGTGCTGCTCTTTTTCTCCAAGCATGTCGAGAGTTGGGCCTCGATTCTCGCCTCAGTCATTCCGATATCCTTTTAAATATTTTATTTATTATTTCTAGTCTTTTTTATTATTTTTCAAAATATCACCTTAACTGTTTGCACAGAGTCTTGTTCAGGCAGTCGATTTGGATCTTGCCAGAACTTTATTCGCGCTCGGTAACGAACAGGGAGCCGTAGCCGTTTGCGAATCTCTTGGAGATTATGGAGCGAAACTCGCTGAGGAATTCCGTATATTAGCTTCGGAAAAAGAGAGCTCGCCAACGAAATCAGACACAACTTCAAGTGAACAAATTCTCGATTAATGAAAAGGTATTATCTATCTTCTAGAAAGTTTTTATTTAAGTGGCGTCAGGAGGGCACATTGAATCTTTAATCCAAAACAACTGAGGATAAGGGTAGTCCACCCGCCACGAAAGCGTGGAGGTCCTGGTTCGACTCCAGGGGGTGCAATTTTACCCAATCTTAAGCACAAACATTTGTCGCAAATTTGCTATCTTAAACGATATATTGACTGGCTAACAAACAGTCTATTTGAGCGTTGGTTGAAAAATTCCATCCTTTTCAAACAAGGCTCTACCTAGTTAATGATTAATTAAATTAATTTTTTTTTTATATTTATAGAAAATGCAAAAAAACGTTCTATTATGAAAATTTTCTTTATTTAAAAATTAAGGGCCATTTAGTTCAGTACTCTTGCAAAAGATGGCAGGCTAGTCTAACATTCTGCATTATCAGATCACTTATATTTATATATTTTTTATTCTGTTATAAAATGATATATAATATATAATATTTATAAACTATTCATTATAGCCCTATCATCATCCGCCATCTGCAAATTTTCGTAATAGTGGGGCTTTTTGTCTAAATGTTTAAGACCCCTAACGCTATCGGCAAAATAGTCCTCAAATTTTCTCAAATGGTTTTATCAAGGAAGGGTTGCGAAAGCAGAGACTGGCAGCCATTTCCTTTATATATTTTATTGGGCCGAGGTTTAGGTCTCGAAAGAGGCATTCAGGGCCCAATAAGTCCATATATTTTGCATTACACATAGCTGTCCAATGCAAAATTTTCTAGACACTTATTGGTCCTTGAAGATGGCCTCTATTGAGACCAAAACGTTGGTCTAATATTTAAAGAAAAATCCTAGATTTAAATTCATTCAGAGCATCCACATTTCGAATTTATTTGTCACTCATCCAAATGTCTAATTTAAATCATTTTGTAGTAGGCCATAGAAAAAAATATTCAAATATATTTGACTAAATTTTATTTTATATTGTTTGCATAAAAATCGGTTTAAATAATTAGTACGGTATAATGAAAAAGAAATAATTTTAAATAATAATAAAAATAAAAACAGAAGAAATAATAAAGCATACATATTTTTAAATCTGACAAAAATACTTTATTATTTCTTCCCTTACCACATCAATTTAATAATAATAATTATATAAAAGCTACTAAAAATAGCAACAAATAAATATATGTTTTTTTAATTATTATCTTCTATTTCGTCACAATTGATTAGGGAATGTCTGTATTTGAATTTCGGCATGGCCTTTTCCGCCTCGAGAATCAATTCCTTTATCTTTTCATCTGACAACGAAAGTGACAATGTGTCTGAATCTTCATCTTCGTCTTCTGATTGAGTTGCAGAACAAGCGCCAATCAACTCGGCAATCTTCTTCTCATCTACAGGCTCCACCTCCTGTAAACAACACACATTCCATTTAATGTAATAGGATTATTATAGCAACGTAAATAAAAAGGTAAAAACCTTAAATATATAATTTATATATTGTATAAGAACTGGGAATTGTGTTATATTAAATATAATTTAAAATAATTATATTAACTTTTTATTTTTTAATGGTTGGATATGAGGATGTGGCATATGGGCAGCCAATAAAATAAAAGTCTATATTTTGTCGGCGTTTCTAGTGCCGATCACACTCTTCATCAGGACCTAAGATTAAGATACATACAATAATTGATGTCAAATTCAGTTTAGTTGACATGGCAATCTAGCAACGTTTTAACCAATTTATATACTCCTGAAAAATTCTCTTTACTGTTTGGAGGCCAAATGATTAAATTTGAATTGTATTTGTGTGTATATTTAAAATAATTTTATAATTAGAAAATTATAAATTAATAATAATTATAAAATAAATATAATCTATTATAATAAAATTGTTTGACTGATCGTAGGTCCTGATGAAGAGTGCGATCAGCACTCGAAACGTCAATAAAATAAAGACTTTTATTTTATTTTTCGCCTTGGCTGCCCAAATACCACATACCCATATTAAAATAATTATATATTATTATTTTTTGTTTGTTAATTTAATTAAAAGTTTTCATTATAATACGAAATCTATCTCTTAAATAAATTTTTGAAATTAATTAAACAGGTAGGCATACTTATACTGTTTTGGTCCAAATTATTCATGAAAAATAAGTGGGCGTATTTCGTTTTAAAATGTCATGTCATATGATAATCAAAATCAGAAGATTGACATTGTCTACTGGGTTAATTTCCCTCTTCCCAAGTAAGAATAATCATTGATTTTGCATTTACTTTTGATTCTTAAAAAATGATAGACTTCATATTTTATGGTATTTTTGTTTTAAATTATTATAATTATATGAAATAAATTTTTTGCCAACATATTTTGTTTAAAATGGTGAAAATATTATAGAATTTCGGAAGAAAATGTTATATATACATTATATTATATTTTTAAATCAACATTATTATTGGCTCACTTATCGAAGTGAGAAAATGTATAAAAATTATATATATAAAATATCTAGAGTTTGTACGGAAAACCTAGTTCGTAAACGAATATTACTTAAAAAATTATTTGCTTTTCTCCCCTCTCATTATTTTTAATTTTATACTTAAAATGTTGAAGAAATTAAATAATTTAAAATAAAGGAGAAAGCAAACAAACATAAACAAAATTCTAATTTGAAATCATCCCCAGTAGAAGAAAATAAAGAAATAATTATATTAGATTATAAAGAATGTTCTATTTTTGTTATCGTTTTTTAATTTTATCAATATTTTATTAATATATGAATAAAACAAAATGTGGTTTTTCTATTACTGTTTTTATTCTTTGCTTATTCTGAGGGAAATCTTCCAAAATAGATATTTTTTTTTTAATTTGTTTTAATGTCTTTTTCGGCGTCTAAGGCCATTTAGACCCCAAATTAAATCTCTTACTTACTTTATCAATGCGAGAAATTTCTTCAATCATTTTATTAATTTCGTTGAGTTTGATTTCATCTTTCCAATCTCTTTGAGAATGTGACACTTCAGTATTTTGAACTTTGGAGGAATATCTTGGCAATCTCTGCAATCAAAAATTAAACATTTTTAATTAAATTATCATCTAATTATAGATAAATAAATAACACAAGTTTAAGTTTCAAAAGGATTTTAATTTAGCTTATGCGCATTTCAACGTTAATACGTCACCTTCAGAGATATGACTTATTAACGTTGAAAGCTAAAATCTTTTTGAAACTTAACCTAGTGTTATTTATTTATCTCTAATTATAGACACCATTTTGTATTAATTATTTATTAAAAATATAAATATTGTACAACGGTTCGACTGCTTATTCTGCACTCGTTTTCAAGTACTGTGCACTTGCTCCGACTCAAGCGAACTAACCTCTAAGGGACAGTAGCGTGCATTTTATATACGACGTCAGCCCCATCTACACTTATTACTATGAAGTTAGATACCATCATCAAATCAAGTACTTTCGTAAAAATCATGATGTAACAATAAGTTTCTTTTACAGATTAGTTCATTTGAGTCAGAGCAAGTGCACAATACTTAAAAACGACGAAACATTGTACAGTATTTATATTTTTAATAAATAATTAATAAACAAAATATAGTCTATAATTAAAAAAAACTCCCATAATAATAATAGTACAATAAAGTTTAAATGTTTCTTGTATCTTACTTTTAATTTTGTTTCAATTTCGTTTAATTCTGATTCCAACTCTGCTTTGTCATACATAATGGTTTGGCTGATATCATCTTGAATATCCTTTGTTTCATCTTTCTCTGTCGATTCATCTTTCATAAGGTTGTCTACTCGATCATGCTCTTCGTTAGTCATCGAAAGAGCACCGCATCCATTTCCGGAGAGCTAGAGATAACAAAAATTCCTCTTTTCTATTCCCTTTTTTATTTCTATAAATTTTAAATCTTACTTGAATATTCCTTTCAATAAAATTTTTTAAAACAACTTGATTTTCTATTAAAGGTTCTTCTTCGTCTTCTTCCTTCTCTTTCTTTTCTAATTTATCTTCCATGTTGATGATGATAGGGCTGATCGATATTTGTTCATTAAATTCTAAATAAAAAAAAGTTCGGTTGAAAATTAATTTAGATCGTCATAACCTTGTAGTTCAAAATCGAAATGTCTGTCTTTTATTTTCTATTTTATTAAAATCAATCATTTACTAGGGGTGATTTTTAAGTTATTGTTCCCTTTAAAATACTCTTGTAGGTGATATCATTTTTTTTTTCACCGCCGTTTGACTCCTAGGATGATCATGAGAATCCATCTCCTGGAATTTTTCTTTATTCTCTATAACGTTGGCTTAAACACTCGCTTTTTTATAAAATATACACGTGCACGGACTTGTGTCACAACACCAATGACAACATTGGGAATTAGATATAAGCCTACAAGGACTGAAGATGGAGGAATAAATTTTGTCCGAAACGTCATTCGACATCCAAAAGCTTTCTTTTCTTTGTTGCTCCCGTATTTGCACTTTTCAAACTCGATTTTTCTTTAATTTCGTCGTTTTGAGTTCAATCTCTGCCCTTTCAAAGATACCTTGTATTGCGGATACAGTTCACAGAGGCAAAGTCTGTTGAATTTTGGAGCTGGTGCATAAGGATCAAGACGTTTTTAAGCGATTATCGCGAATACGCAACGAAAAAATAAACAAGCATGTTGTCATGTTGGACTCACTCCCACTTCGCACAGAATTGCACAGAAAACATCATTCCCCTGCTTCCAAGCTAGTCTCTGCGGATATTTCCACAAACTCAAGAGATCTTGAAAGGATAGAGATTTGATTTAAGTGAAGAAAAGCTTAAAAAAACAGTTATCCTTGTCCTTGTCCTTAAAGTGAAAACGGCCGTGCAAAAAAATGATAGTTTCCCAAGAGCAGAATTTTGAAGGGGTCAATTTCAAGTTGTCAATCTATATAAATAAATTTTTTATAAATAAGAATATATATCATATGTGGATCTATGAAGTAATGTTTTATGAAAACATAATCAATAAATTAAAAAAAAAATCAATTCCGGAATATTTGATTACCCCTTGTAAGAGATTTTTAAAAATTACCTTTACAAAGTGCAAAGAAATCATTTGTATTGTTAAGTAATGCTTGACTTTTATGTTGGAGATCCTCGTCATTATTTATTATATTTAATAATTCTTTTCTTATTTTAATTTGTAGTTGTACCGTTTCTTCAAGGTTTTTCTGAAAAAGGAAATTATTTATTAATAATTAATTAAGGATAATGGAAATTGATTTAATAATGTAATTGCAGGCAGATGCTCGAGTTCCCATCCCGGGAAGGCATTGGGAATTAAGTGAATTATTTAAAAATTATTATTTATCATCAGAATATTATTATATAGTCTATACAAATAATGATAAAACAATTTTATACTCACCACTTCATCTGATTCCATTTTTTCTAAACGTTCATCTAATATTGAGGTTTTTTCAATTTCATTTTTTAATTTAATAACATTTTCATTTCCTTCTCTTTTTTTATTTTCTAAAAAATCTTTATTGTATTTTAATTTCGTTTGAACCCGATCAATTAAACTATTGGTCTCCTCAAAATCAGATTTCAGCTCTTGAACTTGGGTAAGGATATCTTGATAAAACTGTTCATATTCTTCAAAATAATTATTTTCTTCATATTCCTCCGCATTATCACTAATAATTATAATTTCGTCGTTGTCCATGGAATGTGTTATTAATAAATGTTACTCTTTATTTTGTTTCTATAGCAACACACAACGCAATAAATCGTTAAACACACTTAAAAATATTTAAGGAAAAACACACATAGATTTGTCTAAATCCATTATTTTATAAATATATTCTAATTACTTATTTAATTATAGAAATGTTTTTTTGATATTTTTATATCTTTGTTAAACGGCTTGATCTTCAGCTACCACTGAAAAATAAAGAATTTGTTTTTTTATAAATAATGCAGCCATTTGATCATCAATATAAGGTCTGTTCGTTTCGCTTGCCATTGCAGTATAATTTGCACATTTTGCCCTGCATTCTGTTCGTTTAATTTTTTGCCCGCTAGCATAATTTGCATTCTGTTCGTTTGAAACTTTGGCCGGGTCAGAACAAGTAGATTTTGCTTCATAATTTGATCCAATCGAAAAGCTGGTGTGGATTGTGTATTTGGTATCCAAATGGCTTAAATAAAATCATTGGGGTACCTGGGGGTCCCAACCCGCCACACTCGGTATAGAAGGTTAGTACGCTAACCCCTGCACCAAGCCCGAGGATATGACCACCTTTTGTCGCCATTTTCTCTTAAACCATTTCGATTAAAATATTAACAATAAATAAGATAAGTAAGTTTTAGGCTTTATTTCAATTTTTTTTTTAATTTTCTTTATTATTCACAAGGAAGGAGCATATTGATTGGTTTCTTTATTATTATTATTTTTATTTAAGAATCAACGTTATAATTGCCCTCGGGCTGAGCGTAATTGGTAACGCGCCTGCCTTGTATACCAGGGGTCGAGGGTTCGGATCCCAGGCAGTCAGATGATTTTATTTAAGCCATTTGGATACCAAAATTTTGCAAGTTCATGACTTCACTCGAACAGATAACAAAAGTTACACTTTTTGTTCTAAGCATTTTGGTACCTTTTGACCTAGATGCCATAGTAGCTTTGAACTTTCTACAATGGCAAGTGAAACAAACAAACATATAATATCACTCTATAATTTTTTGTAAATTATATTTTGAGAAAATTTCTTTCTTGCCTTGCTGGGAAAGAGATGCTAGTTTAATACTTCCTCGTTTGGGCCTCCACGAAATTCCCTCGGGTTCATTTTTATTTTCTATTGAACAATCAGCCTTAGCTTGTTCGGATAATACAGGAGTGGTTGTAGCAATGGAATGAGGTCTTGTCTTTCTCAGTTTCCCAGTTCGCTTGGTACATCCACCTAATTTAGGACGGAGCTTTGGTGGCCGAATAGCATCGACATGATCTGTCACCGAGCCAGCAGCTCTTGCAGAAGACATCTCCTCATCGCTGCTTCCATCAGTGAAGAGTTCTTCTCCCGATATCCACTGCTCTTCTTCTTCCTTAACATAATGAAAAAGGAAAAAATATTAAATTTTTCACAAGCAATAATCGCACCTCAGATAAACTTCATTGGGTACGATATTGTAGCTCCATAAATAAATAGGAATCTAGATAAATCAGGATGTGTGGATGATAAAAAACTTGCAAGATAAGTAATTTTGGATATGAACATTCAGGAGAAGAGAAAAATCTCATGGATAAAAGCCCAGGTTCGAGGGGGCCTTACAAAAGACGATGTGTCTTTAGTATGATCTATATATCTTATACACGCGAGATCCATGGAGATTTCAAACTCCGTCAGTGGCGTCATTTGGGGGGCAGGGGGGCATTTGCCCCCCCCAAGGGCTCTGATTTTTATAAAATTTTATATTATTCTAAATAAAATACTCCAAAATACATCTACGAGTATACAAACTGTACAAAATTAAACAATTAATTAAATTAAATATGTTTTGGCCAAATTTGAGTACCCATTTGTAAATAAATTTTAAGAAAAAAAAAAATGTTTGCCCCCCCCAAGAAAAAATTGAAATGACGCCACTGCCTCTCTTTCCTGTAATAAAATATATCCTTAATATGTACTTAATGAAGTATTAAAAAAAAAAAAAAATTCATCTTTTATTAGGAGTAGGAAGATATATGCAGCCAGCAAGTGATTGATTATCGTCGACGTTTCGGGATCACGTCGATCCCATCTTCAGGACGATAAACTGTTGTTGTTGTTGCTTAGATGGATGCAATTTTGGTTCATACAAAATAAATAATTAAATTTGCATATACCATATATAGATGTATATGAGAATTGCCGTAGGCATTTGGGCTAAATTTTTAATTTGTGGCAAATGGGCCCGAAACGATAGTACTGCCCAAGACTCAGTCTTTCAATCTTGGGCAGTAGGTACTATCGTTTCGGGCCCATTTGCCACAAATTAAAAATATAGCCCAAATGCCTACGGCAATTCTCATATACATCTATATATGGTATATGCAAATTTAATTATTTATTTTGTATGAACCAAAATTGCATCCATCTAAGCAACAACAGTTTATCGCCCTGAAGATGGGATCGACGTGATCCCGAAACGTCGACGATAATCAATCACTTGCTGGTTGCCATACATCTTCCTACTCGTAATAATTACCACTCAACCATCGAAATTTCTTCTACTTAATTCATCTTTTTATTTTCAAAACATTTTCACTGAGACAAAAGTTTATTTATATAAGGTAAACGGTACTTCCAATGAAATCCGCTAGGGGTGCTTGTTTTAAAATATATTAATTATTTATTAATATTATAAAGTACTGTAATTTAAATAATTAAATCTATTTTAAATAACAATCATAAGAATTTATAATGATAATAATATAATTCAGAAAGTTTGAGAAAATTATTTTTGCAATTTCTTTTACCGATTCATTCTTCTATACTCTTTTCCTTCCAGGTTGGCTTTGCTTCTCTATTTGAATTTTTATATATTCATTGAATGGCGTTCTTTCATCCTTCATATTTAACCTTTGATTTTAATTATTAATTGAAAAAGTAAAAAAAAAGTGTTTATAATCGTCAAGAGGATGTTGATATTATAACTGAATGTTTTGACATTTCTAGTTTTATTTTGATCAGAAGATATTTATATGATTCTGGATATTTATCTCGAGTTTCCTCAATTCTGATGAAGCCATTTTCTTTTATAATTTTTCATTGATCTAAAGGTAAGTTTACATTACTTAAATAGCATTCAAACCTTTTGAAAAAGTGGAAATATCATCAATTTAAATATATCTTTTGGGCGGCTTGGTTCTAATTGAAAAAAATTGAAGGATTTTTTAAATTTTAGTAAGTTCACAAGTTGACTTTGTAATCTCATTAAGTACTACTATTTTTTACTACTCACTCCCATAAGAGGAAATTTAAAAAAACTTCATCATCATTCTATTATTCTTTTAGTTAGTTCAATATTTGTTATTGGGAAACTGATAGGTTCCATTAAGCCCAGTTTACTCAGGTTCAATTAAATTCTTTATTTTCTTTTTTACTTCCTCAAGGATGTAGGCCAGAGGTGTCCAAACTCAAGGGCCAAATTAGAATTTAAATCTATTTGAAACGAGCCTAGTGAACATGAGAATTAAAAAACGCATTATGATTAAGATATCATTGACATTTGTTTTTTACATTTAATACACTAAACAAATATGGCTAAATTATAAAAAATAGAAATAAGTTAGAAGGGGACGGGAGCCTTCCCGGGAGACAGCAGCCAGGTAAAATAAAAAACGTTATCGCTCGAAACGTCGGCGACAGATCATAACGTTTTTTATTTTACCTTGCTGCTGTCTCCCCGGGAAGGCTCCCGTCCCCTCCTAATTTAAATATCTACAGCCACCAAACTCAACAATTTATCAATAGAAATAAGTTTTTATGATGATAGAACTGTGCTTTCTTTTTGAAGTATTTCTTTGTAGTTAAGATTAAAATCTGTCACACCAATTACAAGCAGTGATTTGAGATTATCATCGGATAAATTTACCCTGTAGGCCTACTTTTTTTCAAATACTTGGAAAATACCTAGAAAATGTTTGTTCGCACATATAGGTAGTCCCAAACATAGAAATAAATTTACATGCAAATTGTTTTAAATTTGGAAACTCTTTTGCATCCAAATATTTATAAAAATCGACCAAGTTTACTTCCTTGTATTTCTTGATTTGATCGTTAGCTTGAAGATCAATAATTTCCATTTGAAACTGACTTGTAATTTCTCTAACATTGTAATCAAATGGATTTTGAAAGAGATGAATTTCCTTAGAATTTATGTCAATTATAATGGAGAATTGGAGATATCAGCCAAATTGGAATTATCTAGGTTCAACAAAACTCCCAGAATAAGACGTTTCGGTCTGAATTTATTTGGCCATCTTCAGTTATTGAGAATTATACACATAATGCAAGTGCACATGTGATCAAACCAGGATTTGTCAATTTTAAAATTTATTTGCTTCATACAAAATTATATGGCTCCTGTGCCAAAGCTCAGAGATAATTATCTCTGAACAAATAAATTTTAAAATTGACAAAATAAAATGATCCAATCTCATGTGCACTTTCAGACCGAAACGTCTTATTCTGGGAGTTTTATTGAACCTAGATAATTCCAATTTGGCTGATATCTCCAATTCTCCATTATAATCACATCACAGCCACAACCTCAAAAATTAATTTATGTCAAGATCAGAAAATCGCTTTTGAAATTCTTGTTTTAAATCTTTATAATTAAAAAATTGTATGTGGGCCTATGTTCCCCCATTTTTATTTTTTTTAATAAATTTAAAAAGCCTTTATTTATTATACATAATTTTTCAATTTTTTTTAAATTTTCGACTTGAAAAATCAAAAACATCCGCGGGCCGGATAAAATTCTCTATCGGGCCGGGTTTGGCCCGCAGGCCGAAGTTTGGACACCTCTGATATAGGCCTATATCTTGCATATAATTTAATAAAGAAATGCGACATTCAAGCAAACTTCTCTTACCAAAAGTCTCTTGAGCCTATTAAATAATATTTTAGTCGGAGGAAATTTTAATTCCTTCGGATGATTAATTTAATTTTTTTCAACCTCTTCGTCAACATTTTCACAGGTGTTCGATGGGAATTAATAAGACAGCTTTAATCGTATGTGCTTTTTATGGCAAACCAATTGAACAATTTAGTTTCGAAAAATAATCATCATTTGTTCATTATAGGCCTAATCATATTCAAGTATTAATTAGGCAACAATTCTTCTTGTCCTATAGCAAAATTCTAAATATAATTATTTATACAAATAAATTAATATATTCTCTTATTTCAGAAAAAAGAATGGATGGATTTCTTTCTAAACAAATGTAAAACAAAATTCAAATTGGGAAAATGAGAACTGCGTTAAAGAAAATTTCAGATGGGAAAAACGGCGAATTGATTATGGATCGTTAAAAAAATTAACAATTCCAGGTAGCTATAACATATATGAAACAGCCAGTATAATTCTATTACTAGGGTCTTGAATAGACTTCTAAACTGAAGATGACGAGATTTCACTTTCTTTTATTTTAATAAAATATTAACATTTATTTTTCGTTGTTAGTACATAATTAAGATATTTATCTTTTTTATTGTATGTTGATTAGTTGCATAAATACACATGTATTGCAATAAATGTTAAATGTAATAATTACAAGAGAATTTTTCTCAATGGGTACGAAGTTCACCCAGCCTATGTGATTAAAATTGGGCAGGTACATGAATTTAGAACTAGAAAACCAAGGACCCATTGTACTAATCATTCACCTTAATACCGCCGAAGCGACAACCGACCATTTTTCATTTAATTTATGTTATCACTAGAGAGCGGAAAAAAAGTTTCAACTTTTGAGACTTTTCCTGATTTTCTTAGATTGATCTCACAAAAAGAAACGTTTTTTGAGATTTTTAAAAACGACCCCCAATATGTATATTAATTAATAACGGTTATCGTCAAAGTCGTATATGCCCTTAGTTGCCGAAAAGACTGTGTGAATGTGTGTGTAAGTGTGAGCGTGAATGAGAAAAAAAGAGTGAGTGTTAAAAAAAAAAATTCTAAATAACTCTGCCAATTTGCGGGCGTTGGGATCGTTGGGCTCGTTCAGGGGACGCCTCTTTAGCCACCTGATGGGCCGTCGGGTTTGATTAAAGTATCAAAAGCTTCATTAATTTTCGCATTCTCTTGTCCATATTCTTCTGTCTCTTTTTTTTAAATTTTTACTTCATTTTGTCTCATTTTTGTTTTTATTTTTATTTTTTATTATTTTACTTTCTACTTTTTTTGTTATTTTTTACTTTTTTTTCCTTTTTATTATTACTTTATATTGTCTCATTGTATATGCACACTGTTGTGAGAGAATTGAAAAAAATTTTGTAATTCTTTAAGAATGCTCAAAGAGATCATATATCAGTCCCAGACCAGAAATAAACTTATCTATCTATCTATCTATATTTCGGTTATCAAGAGATAAGCTCAGTGGCGTACAAGGGCGGATCCAGAGGTGTTTCTCGGGGGGTAATCTGGTGTGACTCGTCGCACAGCACACTATTTTTTTTTAAATTTCGGTAATTTAAAAGCGCATTCTGTATTTGTTTGCCAGAATATAAATACACATCAAATTTTTAAGTATTAATTTTAAAAATTTTACATTAAAAATAAATTTTTTTGCGAAAAAAAGGTATTTTTTTCGAATCTCGGGGGTAATCACCCCCTTTACCCCCCCCTTGTATCCACCCTTGCCGAAAAAACTTCTATCTATCTATCTATATTTCGGTTATCAAGAGATAAGCTCAGTGGCGTAACGTACGCCGCCGCAGACCCCGCGATGCGGGCCCTGGACCTTGGGGGCCCTCGGGCCGGGCCGGGCTAAAAAACTGTAGCTCCGATAAAAACGGAAAAATTTAGATAAAAAAAAAAATAATGAAAATTTCTCTTTGAGAGGGCCCGGGACCCTCAGGGTTCAGGTATTTTAAAAATATTTTTTGTATGGTCTAATAATAGAGCCCGAAATAAAATTTGCGGGGGGCCCAGCTAAAAAACGTTACGCTTGTGGATAAGCTCTCTATTTCTTTTACTTTCTCATGTTAAAATTGACAGCGACTTTTTTTGCCAAAAACAGACTTTTTACAAACTATTTGGCTAAAAAAGAATAGACTTTAAAGGCGACTTTTTTCCCGCTCTCACGGACGTCCTTGTAACTTTAACATTTCAGAAAACTTATAAACTTTTTTAAATACTCCATTTAAATCTAGCATTACTAAATATCTAAACATGACTATAAAAAATAATATTCATATTATCTATGTTTTTTTGTTATTATAATTTCATGAACAAAAATGTCGGGTTCACAACTCTACTCACCTAATATGACACAGGCATGGGCGTAACTAGAGAATTTGGCTGGGGGGGGGGCCATGGGACCAGCCATTCTCGCTGGGGGGGGGGGGCATGGGACCAGCTATCCTCCGGGGGGCCTGGAAAGCCCCATATTTTCTCAAATTTCCTTGGGGCAGAGAGCTTTCTGGGGTGGGGGCCGCCGCCCCCCCCGGCACCCTCTAGTTATGCCCATGGACACAGGGCCTCTTTTCTATAGAGATTTTTATGGCAGAAAGCGTTTGGGATATTTAGGTAGAGAGAAGGTGCTTGGCACAGGTTTTGATAGTTTTAATCAGAATAGGTTCTTCCTTCCCTGCTTCAAAAAAGTTTTCGAAGTACCAATATGTTTTTGAGAATACTAGTAACTTCTTTGCTCAAAATATATTGATCATGGGCTCAAACAATTAGGTGATTAAGAATTAAATAAAATATTTTGAAGAGAAATACAACTTCCTATGACCTCTCTGGCACCAGGAAGTCCGCTTTGCCGATATTTGATACATTTCTATTATAAATTATTTTATTCTCCCTTCAAAGCTCCACAGACGCACTTCTCTCTCCCCCCTCTCTTTAACAGACCCATTATATTAAACATCTACACACACAAAAAACTCTACTCATCTAATTACAAGGGAATTCCAAAATCACAAAAATAGTCATTATTTCATACTGCGCCCACGAGATCCTCAAATTATGCGTAGAATAAAAATTCTAATTTTTTTAAATTAATAAATCATGCCACGATAAATAGGTCTTAATTGAAAGCGCGTTAATTTACAATTACCAGAATATTTACAGAGCATAAAAGATTTTTTTTTGCAAAGAGGGAGTCTCCAAAAAAATTCAAAAATTTTTTTCATATCCGATCTTCGACAAAATATTTTAATTAAAATAAATATGCTAAAATTAAATTAAGCGAAAAGTAATACATAATTTCTAGGAGTCAAAAAAAATAGTGAAAAGGGAAAATTTATACACAATTGGAATTTTCTTAATATGTTTAAGCAAAAAAAATAAATAGAAAAAGTAGATTGATCCCCCCCCCCCTAAATAAAATAAATCCCATGATCGCCACTGATAAAAATAAATAAAAGATTCTTACCTCCTTTTTTAATTTATCAATTTGTGAGTTTATAATTTTCAAATGTTCAATTCGATGTGTCTCTTCATTCTTACTTGACATAATTTGTTGAATCTAGAAATAACAAAAATTTTTTGAATTAAAAAAATACACTTTCTAAATGTCCATATGTTTTTATTTATTATTATTTCAACAAAAAATTTAAAAAATACAATTTTTTTTTTTGCATTTGTTAATTATTTTTTTTTTGTTTTAATATATTATTTGAATTACTTACTTATTGAATTGCAATCGTAGTGAAGTTCTAATCGGCATCAACACATGATGATTGAATGATGAGGGATAGGAGAGCGAAAAAAAAAGCGAGGAGAGAGCGAGCGAGGAGAGCAGTCAGGCAACTGGCATCAGTCCAGCCAGGCCAACTTACTTTGGCTTGCGTTCTCTTGTCTTGTTTTGTCTTGTCTTGTCTTCTTGTTTTGCTTGCCTCTTGCAGAAACAGAACCACCCGAGACCTACATTCATTCCGCCTTTGCTTTTGCTTATTTGCACACTCCAATAGAAAGGGAAAAAAACAGTAGTTGATAATTTTCAATACATTATCATTTATTTCTCTTCCTTATTTTCGTATATAAAGAGCATTCTTATTGTTAGGCATTAAATGAAAATTGAAGTTTATCAGAATTTATTAATTACTTTCTCTTACCAATGTATATATGTAATATATATATATATATAGATTCATGTCGAGATTTTATGGATATACATTTTGAGGTCCCCGAGTCAAAAAAAGTGGTTTTTGCAACATGAGCGTCTGTCCGAGAACCAAATATTATTAAATTTTAAATTACTTCACTTGGTACTTAATTTTGTTGCAATTATTAAAAAAATCTTTTGTATTATTTTAATAAATATGTTTAATATATAAATTACTTCGATTTTCTCAAAATTCGCTCGAACGATTTTGATTAAAATTCAAAAATCAATTATTTTTTAGATGCTCTTTAAAATGTATATTTTCATTTTGCCCTTGAAATCTTTTTGAAGCACACTTTAATCTTGTACTTCATAGGAAAGATAGAAAAAATTTTTGCCATGGCACAAGGGCGGATCCAGAGGTGTTTCTCGGGGGGGGGGGGTAATCTGGTGTGACTCGTCGCACAGCACACTATTTTTTCTTAATTTCGGTAATTTAAAGGCGCATTCTGTACTTGTTTCCCAGAATATAAATACAAATCAAATTTTTAGTATTAATTTTTAAAATTTTACATTAAAAATAAATTTTTTTTCGAAAAAAAGTATTTTTTTTTAAATCTCGGGGGGGGGGGGGGATTACTCCCTTTACCCCCCCTCCCCCTTGTATCCGCCCCTGGAAGCAGTACAGTGATAATTGGTCATATGACAATAGATTTAGTTTATTAATCAAATATTTGTTTATGTCAACGAAATTGAAAAAATTTCAATGTTCTTGAACTGGAAAATTTGGGAATCCCTGAATTCAGGCTATGTCAAGGTCCTCCTTCATCCAAATATTGTTTTTTCATATATTAATTTGGACCACATTTTTCGAGTTTTCCAGTTGTATTTATATGTTTTACGTTATTATAGGACTTTTGTTATAGATTTTGCGGCCTACATAATACTCTGACATCTTCCATTTTTGCTATAAAAATAAAAAAAGGGAACGGAGGGCAAGGATGTGATAGATGTTTTTTTTTCTTTTAAACACTCACACTTTTTTCTCATTCACACTCACCACACCCACATTCACTCAGTCTTTTCGGCAACTCAGGCCATATAAGACTTTATAAGATAACCGATGTTATTTCTAATATCTATTGGGGTCCAGGAATTTCTATTTAAGCCATTTGGTATTCAAATGGCGCGACGTTCGGTATTTTGGAAAATAAGTAGAATCTGAATTTTTGGCGTTATGTCATTAGGGAGGGATTATTCGGACCGTCTAAACCCCCCCCCCAAAAAAAAAATATGGTACTGGTCATAATGTTATATTCGATCTGATAGAATATCAATTGAATTTTATTCTTTTGTAAAATGATAAATGGATAAGGAAAAAAAAGATAAAATAATCATTAAACGGGAAATCCGTTTATGGCCAGGATACTGTGGTCAAAAAATGAATATAAACAAATGGGATGAACGGAAAAATTTAATAAAAATTTTTGACTTTTTTAATTTTCCTTATTAGATTATTTGTAAAATATTAGAAATATTCAATCAAAATTAAATAAGGAAATAAGAATGCGGTATAATAACATTTTTATACCTTTTAAAACAACCTATAGCTAATAGATTTAGGACCATAAAGAGGGCGCTAAATCAACAAAATTCATAATTTTCGGCTAATCTAATGAATATATTAACACTGGTCCATTAATGGAATTCGTAACACAGGTCGTGGGTCTTTTTTTTAAATAAATTCTTAATTTTCTTGTTTGTCAGAGAATTTAATTCTGCAATGGCTATAAATCTGTGGAGAGAAAGTTGAGAACTGCGTGGGCTGACCTCCTGGGTCGAGAACCTCGCCTCTTACTTAATTAAAGCATCCATATGTCAGTGGACAAGCAGAGCACCTCACCTGTCAGATAGAATTATCTTAAGACATGAATGCCATGAATTTTTTCGCAGCATATTGTTAACGCTGAAATATACCAAAACCCCGAATTTGTTTGAGTCTCAACAATTAATTTGTGTACTCTTTCTTGATTTGGAAATGCATAATTATCAATTGTTATTTTACAAATTTACTTCAAAAATATATATATTTTTTTTCTATTTTAAAATTTGATTATAAATGATGGATGACAAAGAGTTAGGTGGCTATACGCAGATCAGAAAAAGTGATAGGAGAAGTCAGCCAGTAAGAATAAGGGGTGACTGGACTAGTTGACACTCTTTTTACTGATGATTTATTTTTTGGGGAGTGAATCAAGATTTTTCTTAAGTAAATATACCATAAAGTTTGAAGTCTTATGTACCTTTGTATTTTTTTTATTTTACGTTATTTTATTAAGTTTAGTTAGTACATTTTTTTTTTTTGTCAATTTTTGAACGTGTGTCAACTTGCCCCTATTACGGGGTAAGTTGACTCTATATGATTATATGAGGAAAACAGCACATAGACTAATTCAAAACACCCGTTTGTTTATAAACTTGTTTTTTTTTTTTTTTTTACAAAAAACATTCACACTTTTTCTCATTCACACTCGCATTCTCACACATATTCACACAGTCTTTTCGGCAACTTAGGCCATTTAAGACTTTAAACGATACTCGTATTATAATATATATTTATTTGGGGTTCAGGCATTCTTATTTAAGCCATTTAGTATCCAAGTGGCTTAAATAAAATCATCGGACTGCCTGGGGTCCGAACCCGCGACGTTTGGTATACGAGGTTAGCACGCTAACCTCTACACCGCCCTGAGGGCTATATATTTTTTTTTATAAAAACATTCACACTTTTTTCTCATTCACACTCACACTCTACACACACATTCACACAGTCTTTTCGGCAACTCAGGCCATTTAAGACTTTGACGATACCCGTATTGTAATATATATTATCTATTTGGGGTTCAGGCATTCTTATTTAAGCCATTTGGTATCCAAATGGCTTAAATAAAATCATCGGACTGCCTGGGGTCCGAACCCGCGACGTTTGGTATACGAGGTAGGCACGCTAACCTCTACGCCACAGCCGGGGGCCCGAGGGCTATATAAACTTGTATATTCTTAAATTTGTATGTTGAGACATTGTTGCTTCAACTTTATCATTCTTGCTGCTTGTAGCGTTGTTTCTGGCGACGTTTTGCTTCAAATAATAATAATTAGTTATTTGAACGTCAATTAATAACTCAACATCATGTTTAAATTTAACGTCAAAGAAAAGCGCTTGAGGACAAAAATATTTTAAATGTGTAGAAAAAAGTATATTTACCATTTAGCTGGATAATAGTTGTAGATGAGTATTTTATGTGTTTCAACTAGCCCCATGTTTTGTGTGACAACTTACCCCGAGACACCTTTTTGAATGTTTGTTCTAATTAGAAGAGGGAACCGAGTCTATGCATAAACAATATGAAGGGTTGTAGGGCAGGGAATGACAATTAAGATGGGAAATTGTATGATTATTGAGTCACATACGTAAGTAAGTAAAAAAACATTTAGTATGAAAGTTAAAATTTACTTATTCAATGAGAAAACAAACAAATCGTTTTTAAAGAGGCAAAGTATTTCCCTAGACTTCCATAACTCACTCATTATTGAGTCATGTATAGATGGAAATCCAGGTGGGAGCATGACGCTATCAACCTTACGGGATAAAATTTACCGCAGGTGTGTCAACTTATCCCTATAGCCAACAAGCCCCGGTCATTTCATCGTTATTTTGTCATACATCTTGAATCTTATTTTTTCCAATTTTTAAAAAATTAAATTATGCAAAATCCATTGCCACTTTTGACAAGTTCTGGCTAAGAAAGATCCAGATTCACCAGGGGTATAACAATATTTTTTTTGTAGGAACAGGGGTTGAGAACGTTAGACAAAATTTAACAATACTATCTTGTTCAATTTAGAAAATTAAATCGTTATATATTTTTGTTTTAAGTAATATGACATTATTTTGGCCTTGATTTCTAGATTCGAGATGATCTGTGAGAAGTCCCCGCTCGGATATGAAGGCTTGAAAAAAGTACTTGAAGACGAGTCCTGCGGTCACTGGAAAATTCGAAACAAAATTGTGAGTTTTATTGAATACAATACAATTTTTAATTGTTGTGATTTTTAGTAAAGTGTCAAAAATTTGAATAGATGCATTAATTTTGTCTAAGCTAAGCGTTCTCATTTGATATCAAATCATTGCATCGAATCACATAGAGCTTTATTCTCGGAGTGATTCATTGCCTTTGGAATCAGAATTTTAACCTATTTCCTTCCACGAAAAAATTTTCTGACTTTGGGGCTTGGGACAATCTTGAAGGGTTGCCCATTTGCCTAAATATTATTATTTATTCTTAATTATTTTAATTTTTCAATTTTAGGGGTGCGTTCTTCTTGAATCCTCTGGATATACATAAATAACATCATTATTTTCTTTATTTTCATATTATATCATAATAATTCACCTATCAATGATTACACTAGTCGACAATTTTTTCCAGATATCTATTGTGCCTAGTCATTTTCTCCCCTAATTCAGATATGTTTTTTTCCATCCACTTTTTAGAATATAGACAATTGATTTTTCAATCTCTAAACCTTTTTTTAGAATGTTCAAATTTTTTTACCCCACCCCTCAAATTATCAGATATTAGAATCATATAAATTTTAAGTTTCATTCCAATCTCATTTAACCTCAACTCTTAATTTCAAAATCGAAATTTTCATTTTTTTTTTTCCCCCAATCATCCCACTGCTTCCCCCCTCCCCTTTCTTCTTTTTTTCTTTTTATTAAAAATTATATATTTTTACTTTTGAAAAATAAAATCTTCTAAATTAAAAGAGTAAGAAATTCATTTTTTCCAAATTTTTTCCAAAAATTTTTGAAAATCACTACCAAATTTTTTAAAATTTTAATTTTATTAAATTGTGATTTTATTTAAAATTTTTAAAGTTTTATAGTAGATTTGTTTTTGTTTTATACTATTTAAACATATTAAATTATTTTAATTTTCTAAAAAAATTTTTTCCCCCCTGATTCAAATTCGTTCCCCTCCCTCCCCTAATACAATTTTAGATACCCTGAACGCAAAACACATATATATTGATATTCTATGTTCTTTGCTTTCTAAAAATCATTCATTCATAAAAATCTCTAATTATTAACGAATTATGAACAAAAACGTGAGCAAAGAAAAACACAAGTACCTCACTGGTCGAAAAAAATGGACTTCAATTGAATTAAAAAGCGAACCCTATCCACGAGAAGCTAATGTATCCTCTCTACATCGAGTCACCACTACTTTATTATATATTAATAAAAAATATTTTTTGAATCTCATATCTTTCTTTATCTTCTAAAAGAACAAGATCCATTTTTTCGTCCAGTGAATGTTTGTGTTTTTTCTTTCTCCGTTTTTGTTCATAATTTCGTTAATAATTAGCAGATTTTATGAATGAATGATTTTTAGAAAGCCAAGAACTATAGAATATCGTACATATATGTGTTTTGCATTCAGTATCTAAAATTGTATTAGGGGTGACCAAACAAAAAATCTTGAAAATTTCGATTTTTTGAAACTTTAACGTTTCACACGTCTAATGACCTCCGTTTCTTAATTTATATGTTTCTACTATTCTAATTTGACGGTCTAAAATATTTATTCTAAATAACCATTTTAACCCATTTTCGACCAAAATCTATTTTGCTCTATTCTCTCTGTGCCTGATGAAAAATTCTAACTACATATCTGAATTCATGAAAAATACTTCTAGAATTTCATATCTTCATTCTTGTGAAAAAAAAAATTCATTTTTGTCGACTATGTTATTATTATTCTAGAAATAAGAATTTTTCTCGTTACCTTGGCTCTTTCTTTAAAACGGCATGAACTTGAAACTATTGTATTGAAAAATTTTATAAAAAAAACTTTCAATAAAATTGAGTTAAGAAAGCTAGTTTTACGGGTGGCCAACCTCACAAGGCGCACGTGTATTCACAAGCAGACAAATAAAAATAAAAGGTTCCATTCTAAATATTGAACCGAAACTCCCTTCGCTCTTCCTGACTTTCATTACATTATTTTTGGGCCGAATTTCGTTTCGTTCAAGTAATATTCTACCAGTTTCAAGGTTTGTCACATCTTCATTCCGATTATTTCAAACATTGCGAACTAGTAATTTGAATCTAGCCAGTAGTTCAAATATTTTTCTGTGCACAATACTTGAAAATGACTGCAGAAAAAGCAACAGAGCGCCCTTCTGCATGCAGTTTAATTTTTGTGTCATATGTCAACATTGGTCAACATTTGATGGGCTTGCATATCTATTTATCTATGGTTGAAACCGCTATGTTTGCCTTTGTACATGTCTAGTACAGTGAGGGTCAATATTAAGTCCCATCCATGCGTTTTCTTCGTGTGATTATTTCATTGTTTTTAAAAAAATAATATATATTTTTTTAATGGAAACTTTCATGGTTCAAACCTAGAAAATTTCCAATAAAGATTTTCATTTTCTTTTATAAAAACAAGCCGCGTTATCATTTTTCGCTTTATAATACAAATCTCAAAAGCTTTAATAAACAAATGTTTTTCTTGTCTTAAAGATTTTATATATTTTTCTTCAAAGTTGCTATTTAACTTTTTTCCTTTTGTGTAGTTTTCTTTTACTTATGTTTTTTCATACTAATAATTCAATCTTTTATTTTTTTTTTTTAGGAGATTTGAATGCGATGTTTTTTCGGAAATTTCGGAAAAAAAGCAGAACTCTAAAACTATACACACATGGGACGGCATGAAATTTGACTGGTCTTTTTTTAGGTATGTTTTCTAATAATTTTCCTTTCTTTGAGATGATTTTATCATGATCTTTTTTTGTATCTATTCCTGACTCAAGTTTCTCCCCCTTCTCCATTCTATCTTTAATAAAACGTAAGCTCTTGGATTTTGGATGTACCCTTTGAACTTACGCTTCTTATAAAATAAAATTTTATACATGAGAGGCCCATCGCAAATGGGACTGTTAATATATATTAGTAAATCCTCAAAAAATGCAGTCCAGGTTTCTCTCTCTCTCTCTTTCTCTCTTTCGAGTAAAAGAAGTCCAATTTTTCCTGTATTTGTTGGGAGAGGAAAGGCCGACGGGTTTTTTGCCTGGAGGAGGAGGAGGAGGTGCCTCTCGCCAGTTGATTTTGCGCTGATCTACACTGATCTAGTGCACACACTTGGGCATTCAGGTGCTTGCATGCCATGGCTACGTACTGGCTACTCCTACTCCTTAACATCGTCGGCACTGCGCCATTCAGTCGTGAGTTTTCTTGTTCCCTATAAACTCAATTTGTAAATTCAGGGTGATATCTTTGTTTATTATTCTGTAGTAAACAGTAAATACATAGAATGATCTCACTTTTCAGAAAAAGAATGAGCAATTTTATTTTTTAACATTATCTTACTATAGGAAACAGGATGCAGAGTGAATGACATTTGATTTATTTATCGATTTCGAACATTTAAATAGCAGCTATTTATAGTTATAAAATATTAATAACTAGGAAAAAATAAAAATAAATTAATATATTTACGAAAAATTTTTTGGAATTTTTTTCAATTAATAAACACTAAAATGAATATTTTAAATATATTTAATTTAAAGGTAGATTTCAACCAGGCATAAATAATAATAATTTTATCTTTTATCGTCGATGTTGATTCGCTAATAACCGATCTATTTATTAAAAATAAAAAATAGAAATAAATTAATATATTTATAATGGTAATAATTAATGAAGATAAATGCTTTTTTTCTTTTATATTAATCTCAGCACACGCTGACGTTTCGATCCCGGCTAGGGATCATCTTCAGAGCGTAATGTGTATGTGTACGATTTTTCATATTTTCAAATCTCATGACAATATACATAATATACACGCTGTATATATTGTTGTTTAAATAAATTGTATTCGCCGCTTTGTATATTATGAATATTGTCATGAGATTTGAATATATGAAAAATCCTACAAATACAATATTACCAGCTCTGAAGATGATCCCTACCGGGATTGAAACGACACCGTGAGTGCTGAGATTAATAAAAAAGAAAAAAACATATCTGCATTTCGCTTCATTTATTATCATTATAATTAAACACACAGCTATAAACTACTTAAAATTCGAAGAGCCACAGTGAATTAATTACTAATTAAGGAAAACCTCCGTCCCGGAATCTTGAAAATGCTATAAACTACCTTGAAATTTAATATATTTACTGAAAACTTGATTTCTCTGTCAGGTCTACGATCCTATGACAGACTGTACTTACACCTGGCTGCTCGTTCTTTACCTTATATAAAAAAAAAACAATATACAAGAAATCAATCATTACTAATATTTATTTATAATCAGTGACCAAATGTCTTTTAAATTTTAATTTATAATATTTTATACTGAGAAGCTTAAGTTCAAAGGGTATCCAATTCAAGATCATTTGTACCCAAAAAAAATATCAGACAAAACTTTGGGAAAAATTTAGACTAGACAAAAAATATCTAGAGTCTCACAATTGAATTTTTTCATCTAATCATTTAGGTTTTTCTAACAGCCAACAATATGATATTTTTGTAGATCTGCCACCGATTCAAATAAAACATTTGGAGAAGCGAGGGGAGAAACATGCATCCAACTGAGCGATTCGATAGCAAGTGATAGATCACAACATAAAATGTTGGCTTTCAGAAGAAAGATTTGCTCAGCTAATTTTTTCTTCTTAACGCCATCACGGCTAAATAAAAATTGGCTCCACATGTCTTCTTAAAATTATTTCCTATAATTCTGAGGAATTGGATAATAATAATGTTTATTTTTATCTGAAGCAGGTCTACAAAAAAAATATTATTGACTGCACTTTAAGGTTTAGACCATTTAGACCCCATCTCCCTATTTATTTTAAATGATTGTTAGCCAATTCATTTGAAATAAATTTTTCTAGATTGGGATGGGAAGCGCGAATATCTTCTCTCTGAATGAGGGTAATAACACTATCCCTTTTAAAAACAATGCTATAAAGGTAGAAAATAACTATTCATTCCATGAGCCCATTTAACACAGAATAAAAATTCTGTTTCACAATTCATTTGATATATATGCTCCACAAACTGCCCATTATGGCTTTTTTTTTGGAGTTCGACTCTCGTACTGAGAGACAAAATTTTATTTAGTATTATATTGAATACCAAAGGATTTGCATAAATGTCTCATATTCCGATAAAAATCTTAAAGATTTCTTAAGGACCAATTTCATTTTATTCTCAACAAATTAGAGCAAAATTAAAGAGTTAGATCAAATTTACCAAAAACAACTTTTTTAACTTACAAGTTAATAAAATTGTCGCATAGATATTATTATCAACTTGGAATGATTAATCTAGCGTTGGCTGCAAGATTTCAATCAGGCTCTTATAGTATTACCGTTTTCATAGGGGTGTAAGGGGGGGGGCGGTATCGCCCCAGGGGACCGGACTTGCCCTGGCCCCTTCTAATACCCAAATAAGTTATCCCTTACTCCTGACTATACTTATCTTACCATTTTTTTTTTCATAAATCCGAGCTTTTTTCAACCCGAACTTGCCAGATTATTAAATTTATTAATTTTTTTCAAAGTTTTCACTATTAGTAAGTTTCCAGCTCACATAATTAATATCGAGTCGACTCATTTGAAGATATCTTTAAGAAAATTTCTAAAAAATAATTCCTTATTTTGGAGAATTTCACCTATAATATATATAATTTCAGCATATTTTTTTTAAAGTAATCTCTTTTTAATTAAATATTGATTATTGTAATTTTTTTCCCGGCCTGGATATGAGAAAAAGAAAAAAGAGATATTATTTTAAAAATGCAAAAAAAAAATTAAGGAAAAAAATTCATAAATATAAATCGTAGGCGTTAGAAAAGTTCCAAGAAATTAAATAAAATTCCCCCTTTCCAACAAAAAAAAAAAAAATTAATTGAGGTATCAAAGAAACCGCGAGATCATTTGAGAAATAGATTAATCGTTTTTTACATCATCCATATTCAATTCTTTATATTTCCTAGTATCTACAACATCACTACCTCTTGTTTTTTTTTCAGGAGGCCAATCCATTGGTGAAGATTGCACGATTGAAGCTTCAAGAACCCAAGGCGTCTGTGTACCCATAAAACAATGTACGGAAATAGATCGGAGACTTCAGGCAGCTGGTCGCCCCTTACCTCAAAATATGATTGACGAATTGAAAAAAGCTCATTGCGGTTTCCAGGTATCACTAACGATTTTGGTTTTTGCATCTGGACTGAATTGTCTCTTCAAAAAATAACTATCCGATCCTGATATACCGGTATAGATCTTTCATGTCATGGACGTATCCTGCTCAAAACTGGAGGCAACTTTTCTAATATCCATTATTTTATTTTATTAAATGCCACAACCTAGCTGGAAAAAGGGGATGGCGTCACTCGTAGTTTTTATCTTCTCACAGATGGTGTCAATATTTCACCTTTCTCTTACCTATATATGTTAACATATAGAGAAAGTATTGGTTTCATGACAAATATTTATTTTGGTGGATATACACGTTTTGAGTTCCCCTGAGTCCAAAAAAGTGTTTTTCGCATCATGGTCTTTTTTATGCCAGTAAAAAAATTTCAAATTTACATATAAATTGATTAGATAATTATTTAAATGAATGTTATGAGACAATCGCCGACAAATTGTATAAATTAACGTTCCTGTAAGCCCCTGACCGGTGGCTCAGAGAGAAGACATTAGCTTACAGTACCTAGGGCCCCAGGTTCGCTTCCCGTCCCAAGCGAGAAAAATCTGGGGTGACTGGTCGCACAACACACAACTTTCTCTTACCTTCGGAAATTGAAACTTGTGTTCTGATGCTTTCACACCAGATTTTTGTGTGGAGATATATTTAATATTAAAATTCAAGATGTAACATTTATAAACATGGGAAAATATTTATATTTTGTTACTAAGGGATCCATTTCTCCTAACTTTCCTATGAAGTACAATAGTAAAGTGTCCTTCAAACAATTTGAGAGCAAAATGAGAATATACATTTGAAAGAACATCTAAAAAATGAATGATTTTTGAATTTTAATCAAAATCGTTAAAGCGAATTTTGAGAAATTCAAAAAAAGCTGAAAAAGTACATCTGTAAAGTACTAGTACTTTTTACTCGATTTTGTTCAAAAGCTTCTTGTTACTTCCTAGGGGGTTACCTAACTTAAATATAAAATTTCAATCTCTTAGTTCTTTTTGTTCTTGTGATATTTTGTTCACAGACAGACACACTCATAAATAGACCCCATATTGTGAAAAACCACTTTTTTGATTCAGGGGACCTCAAAACCTGAATATCCATCAAAATCTCGACATTGAATTTTTTTTTTAATCGAGGTTATACACCTGATAATAGAATTTAAGGTTCCGGAAATCCCAAATGAGCAAGGCAGCTAGTCGTTTTTTAAATTTTTATTTAACATAAAGTGCCAGACACATGATGATGCTCCTATATGTGACCGAAACGTTGGCCCTGGCACTTTATGTTTTTTTTTTTTTGTTTTAAAAAACATTCACACTTTTTTCTCATTCACACTCACACTCACACACACAATTCACACTGTCTTTTCGGCAGCTCAGGCCATATAAGACATTTACGATAACCGTTATTTATGAATTTATATATATTAGGGTCCAGGCATTTTCACTTTATGTTAAATAAAAATTGGAAAAACGACTAGCTGCGTTGCTCATTTGGGATTTTCTGAACCTTAAATTGAATTTTTGACATGAATCACTTTCTTTCTCTTTCTATATATTAATATATATAGAGGTAAGAGAAAGTAAAAATTTATTTCATTTGAAATAGCCCCTATTACGAAAAAGACCTTAAACAAATTAAAAAAAAAAATCCTTTATAAAATTGCTGGGTTGTTATTCTCCAACTCTACTAAAAAAGTTTTTTTTTTAAATTTTATCAATTTATCTATTTCCTTTTTTTAAACAAAATTTAGGAAAGGATACCTCTCTCACAATTAGAAAAAGTAATAGTAAAATACAAGGATTATTTTTTCAAAATATTTTGTTTCTCTTGCATTATTAATTTACTAATAAAAATTAAACGAAGCGTGAAGAAGGATTTACATATTTGTCACACTTTTTTAAAATGATATAAATACTGGAATTCCCTTTGAAACCGGAAATATTGTTATTTATTTTTTTTCCATTTTCCAGGGGAAAACTCCTCTTATTTGTTGTTCTAATCAACAAAGACCTGCACCCGCTACCGCAGTCCCGGCAACAGCAATAATATCCTTACCAAGGATAATTAACGAACATCCAAATTTAGCTCTGATTAATGGACCAACTTGTGGCCGATCCAACACAATTCGGGTATTTAATGGCAACAAAACGAGCGTGTTTGAATTCCCATGGATGGCTCTCATCGCCTATAGACAAGGTAAACAAGCGACCTACTTGACTCAACGTTTTGATTTGTTCTGCTAATCACTCTTAATTTGGTTTCTAATATAGGCTCGACCACCAGTTTCCGATGTGGAGGCTCTGTCATCAACACTCGTTACGTCTTAACGGCAGCGCATTGTATTCAGAATCTGAATGGGTTCTCTGTGTCAGTATAACCTTATGAAGGTATTTTTTTTAACTAGGTCAAAATTAATTAAAGATTAGATTTTCAATAGAATTGGAATCTAACAATTTGTAAACTCCTTCCATTTAGATAAATTAATTATTAGGCAATTTAATTTTAAATAAAGAAAAAATCAACAACAGGCGATTAAGTTGCAAATCTTTCACGCTATTAAGAGTGGGAGAGTTTTGCAACTTTGGATACCAAATGGCTTAAATAGAAATGCCTGGACCCCCAATAGATATATTAATAATTAACGGTTATCGTCAAAGTCTTAAATTAAAAGACTGTGAATGTGTGTGTGAGTGTGAGTGTTAAAAAAAATATATATTTAGGCTTATAAGTGATTTGATAATGACGGCTGTTACACAAGGCTGCCGTCTTTTGCAAGAGTGCTGAACTATTTGGCCGTAAATTTTTAAATAAATAAGAAATTTATTTTTCACTTCGTCACCATTTAATTATTATAGGTTGGATATTAGGGTTCGTCCACATATTACGAAACCCGTTAGGGGGGGGGGGGGGGTTGGACAAAACTCTACTAATTGTGACATGGGGGGGTCCAGGGGTTTTTCTAAGTGTGACTTAACAATTCAAAGTTGAATTTATGAAATTTAAAAAAAAATGATATGAATCTTGTATAAGAAATACATTTATTCGGGGGGGGGGGGGGGGGGTAGTTCTATGTTGTGAGGTAACATTTGTAGGGGGTAGTAGAAGGAGAATAAAAAGAGAGAGCAGCTAATAATTATATTTTCTTTTATTATTCCCTCAGTGCTGACGTTTTGGTCCTGTTTAGGGCAATGATGACAACCCTAATGCTCTGAGGATGGCCCTAAACAGGTCATTAGGGTTGTCATTATTGCCCTAAACAGGACCAAAACGTCAGCACTGAGAGAATAATAAAAGAAAATATAATTAGCTGCTCTCTCTTTTTATTCTCCTTCTACTATATCATTTAACCAGCTATATAAAAAACTTCCAATACTAAATTTGTAGGGGGGTTTGTTTGTATGTGACTAACTGTGACATGGGGGGGGGGCTAGAAAATTTTTAAAAAAGGCGTTACGTAATATGCGAACGACCCCTTAATGATTTTTACATTTTTAGGTTTAAAAAAAACATTAAAATTTTCATAATAGAACGTTTTTTGCATTTTCTATAAATATAAAAAATATACTTTTTAATTAATCGTAATTAAAAAAAAAGCATTCTGTTATGTAAAATGCTCACGAATTTAAACCATAAAAAAACAGCATACTTTGGGCTTGAAAATCGTTCCTAAAATTAATTGACATTGTATATTAAATAATGAAAACGAACCTCTTGAAATTTCATTTATAGGATATTTTTTTTCACGATGCACTTTTTGTCCTTAGGGTTGGAGTTAGAATTGGCGAACATGATACTTCGAAAGATCCAGATTGTGAATTTGACGACGACGGAGAAGAATTATGTGCTCCATCGCCACGAGATTTCAATATCGAAGAATTAATCCCTTTTCCGGGGTTCTCTAAATCTAGATTGGAAAATGATATAGGTCTTATTAGACTTGCTGGTCGTACCGATTTTAATAGTAAGTATCAATGTGTATTTTTTAAAAGGCTATTTTCAACGTGGTAAAAATTTATTTACCGTATCTATTGTTTTTAGATGCATAGGAATAAAAATTTTTTTATTTTTTAGAATTTATTCGTCCAATTTGTTTGCCTGTTGGTGATGAACTTCAAAATAATAACCTTGAAGGTCAACGTCCTACAGTTTCTGGTTGGGGCGCTACAGAAAATGGTAATTTAAAAATATTATATTTTTTTGAATAAAAATAATTAATTTATCTCCATATTTTCAGGAAATAGTTCGAGTGATGATTTATTAAAAGCAGACGTTCCAATTTTTCCTCTACAACGATGTGCGGAGGTATATAGACAAACAATTAATGTAAGTTATTTTTTAATTTAATGTTTTTTTTTTTTCAATTTGGGAGGAAGAAGTAGATTGAAAAATTGCTATTTTTATGAGAGTTCGTTTTGTAGACCACATTTTGTATTATTTATTAAAAACAAATACTGTATTCAACTATGAATTCTGCAGTCGTTTTCAAGTCCTGTGCACTTGCTCCGACTCAAGTAAACTGAAAATAGTTCTTTTGACCCATGCCGCGGAATACGGATTTACCGATAACTAACATGGGCTTACCCTAAAAGGACACGATGTTATATTATTTTGGTACATTTATATTTTTACATAGATAAAAAAAAGATTTCAATTTTTAGAAAATGAAAGTGATCCAAAAAAATTTGGGTTTAGATAGACGTTTATTTGCTCTGAGGCTATTACGCCTCCTGGAGCACAGGGCAGTCAAAAATAAAAACCCTCCGATTTTTCACAATCCAATGAACCGTTTCGGGTTAATTTTATTTTCACTTAATAAGTAAGAGTTTTGCTCAATACCAACGCACACCGTTCAAGAGCAAAACGTTTTGCTCTATGCTAATGCACACTGATTGATCAAAAATGTTTTGTCCAAGAACAAAACGTTTTGTTCAATGATCACAGGCCGTTTTAAATAAGTTTTCAAATAAAATCGGTGTATGTTTATAAATTTTACATCTTGAATTCTAATGTACTACTGCAAATTTCTGTGACAAGCATAAAATACAACTTTAAATTACCGAAAATAAAAAAAAGTTGCGTGCTGTGCGACCAGTCACACCAGATTTTTCTCCTACTCGAGTTCTGCCCATCCTGGATCAAATTTTTTTTCTATTTGGACTCCGCCCTTGTTCACATTTCTTCATCATTTTTCTCTAATTAAATATAAAAAATGTAGTAACATTTGAAGGCCTTTTTATCTGTATTGTATCCAGATAACGGGGCGACAATACTGCGCTGGAGGCTCTACCGAAGGCGCTGACTCCTGCAATGGCGATAGCGGCGGTCCTCTTATTCACATCGGTTACATTAACCAGATAGCCCGGTATGTACAATATGGGATCGTGTCGTTTGGCCCGAAGGTCTGTGCCACGTACAACCAACCTGGTGTTTATACCAGGGTGGGATATTATATGGATTGGATCCTCGATTCGATCAAACCTTAATTATTATTATTTATTTTATTTATATTTAAATTGTTATTAATACTAGGTCAATATTTATTATTATATAATAATTATAATAAACATTTTCCGGATTTCCTTGCCCCTGTCTAATAGCCAAGCCTTCCTAGATGCCATTTTTCTTGCCCATCTGAATCCTCTCGATCACTATCATTTCATAAAATATTTAAATTAGATAATAAGTTCAAATTTTAATTGTGATATTATTATATTATTTTGACTAATTGTGTTATAGCACTTGACTGATAAAAGAGGATTAAAATAAAATCTTCTGAAACTTCTTGTTTAAACCAGGAATTATTTTTCTTTAGCCTTTCAATTTAATTCCTTTATATACACATTCCTAAAATCATCTTGTCCTGATGAAAAAAATATTCGTTGATAAGGATATCCCTTCTTAAGAAGTAAAGCATTTTCTTCAGTCTTGACTATAAATGTTTTATTAACATTCTTATTATTGTGTTTTTCTGTCATGAATTTTGAGGGATCAATTGAAGGGGTTGAGATAGTGCTAACCCACAAATATAATATAGTTCTGAGATATTTCCATTTTAAACTTTTGAAAACAAACAAAACACCAATAGAAAGTCACTCTTGAATTTGCAGCTCGGAACCACTCGCTCAATTTTCTAAGCCAAGAGATTCTTCTTCTCCCAGGCCCTCTTCTTCCTTGTATCTTTCCCTGCATTATTAACTGAAGAAGATGGTATCTGGTCCTCCGACAGACATGACCCAAGTATTGCAGTTCTTTTCTTTTTATATAGTCAAGAACCTCCTTTCTTTTGTTCCTTCTCCTGAGGATTTCTTCATTTGTCACTTTATCAACCCAGGAGACTCGAAGTGCATTCTTTTTTGTTGTTTCTTCAGTCAGGGTCCAAGCTTCAATGCCATAAAATAGAGTATGCAGAGCGTAGCAACGGAGCAATCTCATCCTTAGCTCTAATCTTAAGTACCAGGATGTAATCAAGGTACGCATTTTTCCAAAAGCTTATTTTTGGCCAATATCACTTTGTGACTGCTGCCCCTCTGCGTTGAGCCAGGTGCCCAGATATTTATAGGACCTGGCGTTTTCTACTATTTATTATAATAAAAAACATTCACACTTTTTTCTCATTCGCACTCACATTCACACACACATTCATACAGTCTTTTCGGCAACTTAGGCCATTTAAGACTTTAGACGATAACCGTTGTAGAGAATATATCTATTGTGGGGTCAGGCATTTCTATTTAAGCCATCTGGTATCCAAATGGCTTAAATAAAATCATCGACTGCCTGGGTCCGAACCCGCGACGCGTTTTCTACTACGTTTATTACCCTTGCGCAGCACGGTCTCTTAGATATGACAAGTATTTTGGAGAGGAGAATTGTTGAATTAAAATTCTTTTTCATAGACTTATCCGCTTTCATTTCGATTATAATCATTTAAATTTATATAATTTAAAAAAAATTCAAGATATTAAATTTTATCTTACATGTGTATTGAATTTTTTAAATTTTTAAAAGGCGCTTTTCCATTAAGCCAACACCAGGAAGTTTGTTTTGCCAATTCCAGACAAAAAGTCTTAGGCCCCATGAAATTTAATAACTTGAATTTTTTGATGCCTGGTGCGTTTGTAGCATGCGTCAATGTTACATGTCATCGGTGTTGGCTCAATGAAAACACATCTTAAACATTAAAATAAAAACTTCTTAAGTCCTTAATTTCAAGTAATAAATTACTCTAAAACATATATTTTGATTATTAGGATGGTGACCACGAGTTACCAATGCATTTACTCTATTCCGAAACCCCCCAAGTATTCCGAATAATCGGATTTATATAGAAATTTGTAATAACACAGGAGATATATATGCCAGTCTCCTTTTTCAACAAATTATATCCTTATTTAAATATATTTTAGTTCAGTGGTTTAGGTTGTAGAACGCTAATGATCCTCCGCGAAGACAATTTTATATAACTTTTAAATCAAGGCGCTTCATTTAACGTCATACGAATTTAATTTCGAAGCCAACAAAAATAAAAATAATCATAATAATCAATTATAACTACATTTAAAAAGAAAGAAAAAATTTAAATCCATAATAAAAAGAAAAAAAAAATTTTGTCTGCAATATTGGTACAACCTGGTTTCTTAAACTAATAAACAGTGCACACGAAATCACAGATAATAAATATATTTTAATTGTTCTAATTATTTGTTAATTATTTATTCTTGTTATAAAGTGGATATGTCCAACACCCAGGACTCGATGCATCTTAAATATCCTATTCACATAGGTAATATAAAAATGTTATTTTTAATCAATCCTTTTTTTACTAATGAGAATTATCCTGAAGCCATGTTCATTCCTCTCCTAATTATCTTTTTTTCATTTTAATTTTTTTGACAAATATTTATTTTCTATTGTCTGAAAAATGACTTTGAATGGGGATTAATGATAAGCACTAGAATATTTTCCAATACATGTATATATTATATATATATTTTCTAAGAAAATATAATTTTTTCAAATAATAGCTATTTTCTAAATATAGAGATGTTTAACTAAAAAAAAAAAAATAAAATTTGATGCTTTGACTCGCTTCTTACTCACTTTAGTCTATTTTTTAAATCATCCCATGTATATTTGTCCTTCTGACCCAAATTAGAAACATTTTTTCTTCTCTGAGAAATTTATCTTACAATTCATCAAAGTCTCAATCCTCTCCCGGCTAAGATCGATATTAGGGAAAAAAAAAGTATGTCACGAATTACCTGCGTCTTTAATCCCTCAAACTAATTGTTTTCCTTAAAAAATTATCAAACGAAATGTCAAAAATTAAAATATCTGAATGTCATATTTCATCAAATTTAAAATATCGCCCTCACTAGTTATTAAATTAATAGTTGGAGATATTTTCAATTTTTGCTACCATTTATGGGATTATCGCCTTTGGTTATATATATATATATATGGAGATATAATTCTTCATTTAAAGGAAAAGATGAGTGACCATGAATTTATTTATTATATTAGGTTGGTGCAAAATTAACGAGGATTTGTTTTATCTTTTACTGTTTATACTTTTACTTTCATTGCACTGTTTTTAATTAATAAACATCTTTCTCTGTTTATAGATAAAAATGCACATATACATATTCAGTTTGACATTTTAAGATCTATCACTTTTTGAAAAAGGATGGAAAGTTTCAAAGTCATTTCACAAACAACGAAGTTAAAAGATTGTTTAAAATCGAGCGACTCAAACCTCAAGAATAGGAGCGCGATAAAATTTTGATGATCCAAAATCTTTGACTGCCATGGAAAAGGACAAGAATTTGACAACCCGAATGGTGACTGAACATCGAACTATGGTCCATTGCCTTAAAAACAATAATTCTCTGAAAATGTAAACACGATCTGCTTTCATTTTGTCGGAGAGTTGTATAATTTTTTGAGACAATCCTGGAATGATCGACATTGAAATGTTCGGCCTGCCAAACTCTGCTCCTTTTCCAAGGCTGCCAGAAGACGATCATCATTAAAATCTGTAGGCCGCCCTTTTACAACCTCTTCTTGTGCCCCTCGATTTTAACTTTTTAAACCTCAATCAACTTGTTATTTACAGATTTATTCAGATCTCGGAATGACTTTACATCCTTTTCAAAGTGGAAGAACATAATATATAATATATATACAATACTAGACATTAATAAGATTTTCCACATGCGATTTTATCTATAAACAGAGAACGATGTGTTTGTACAGTGAATTTAATGAAAGTAAAAGAAAACAAAATCATCGTTAATTTTGGACCAATCTAATTCATTTGAGTCACATACATTCCAGCCAAGATAATTATTCGTATTTAATTAAATTATCATCTAATTATAGATGAATAAAAAAACACAAGCTTAAGTTTCAAAAAGGTTTTTATTTTAGTTTATATGAGCAGTTTCACACCAATTGAGCAAAACGCTCTTGGACAAAACGTTTTGTCTAAAAACGTTTTTGCTCAATTGGTGTGCGTTCAGCCTAAGCTAAAATAAAATCCTTTTGAAACTTAACCTTGAGTTATTTATTTATCTATGATTAGATGATGAAATTTAAGAATGATTCAACTGGTGCCAACGGTGAATTCTTTGGATTATATTAATTCAATCCTATTTATTAAATGACCATCCTGCCGACTGAAATTCTGACTTGATAGAGATATGGGTGGAAAAATATTACCTATGGTCGTCTAAAAAACAAAATGATTTAACTAAATAACTAATAGATTTATGCTTTTATTTTGGTAGATTGATAACATGAAAAATCCAATAGTTTCTTTAATTAGTTAATACAGTATTAAAATATAATATTCGAATCATCTCTTTGTTAAAAATTTTTAATACATGCCAGACTCACTTAATTTTTAACTTTATGTTCCATAGGAAGTGCATCTTTTGTGAATATTAGTGGACCTTCAAAACCCCAAAGGATCTTTCGCTCAGCGTCACCTAGATAACCACTTCGGAAGATTTTGGATAAATAATCTCAGAAAAGAATTATTTAAACTAATAAATTTTTGTGAGGTCAACTTTTTTTTTTACATCAGAAGGACATTTTATTAAATTTTTTTGTCTTAAGTTAATGCTCTTTAATTTTTTTTTTTTAGGTATATTATAAATCAAATTTCCAAATATTTAGACACAAAAAAATCTGGTGTGACAAGCACAGAATGCTGTCGTCCAATCATGCCAGATTTTTCCTTCCCCTTTAGAATCTTAAGTAAAAATATTCTCTTATTTTGTGATAGTAAGAACTGGTTTGCCCTCAGGGCTTGGTGTAGGGGTTAGCGTGCTAACCACTTATACCAAAAGTCGCGGGTTCGGACCCCAGGCAGTCCGATGATTTTATTTAAACCATTTGGATACCAAATGGCTTAAATAAGAATGCCTGGACCCCTAATATGTATATTAATCTCTATAAAGGATATCGTAAAAGTGTAAATGGCCTAAGTTGCCGAAAAGACTGTGTGAATGTAAGTGTGAGTGAGAAAGAAGTGTGAGTGTTTAAAAAAAAAACTGGTTTCTTCATTCATAGCCATTGGTCAAGTGACTTAGCCTTCTAAATAAAGAAACCCCCTTCAGTACAAAATCCAAGCAATTTTATCTCATCAGACTATTACTATATATATATAACAAAGCTTCCGATCTATTTTGCTTTAGATTAATTATAATTAATAAAAATAATTTTTTCCAGGTCCAGTTTTTCCTTGTTTATTATGTAAAACAAATTTTATTAATTTGTTTTATTTGAATAAACACTATACAAAATGTATAGCAAAGGGAATAGATTCTTTACATAAATATATTTTATTTTTCCAGGCAAATACTGGTAATTAAATCAATTTATTTATTTTCAAAACTCATTTATTAAAATAATTAAATTTTTTTTTTTTAGAGACATTTTTAAAGAAGACGAATTCAGATATACAAAGAAATGTTTGCAAATATTGTAACAAAAAGTTTGTTTACCCTTCAAAATTACAATCTCACCTTCGAATACACACTGGCGAAAAGCCATTTAGATGTGAACTTTGTGGAAAGAAATTTGCCCAATTATCTGCTCTTAAACCACATATTAGAACTCACACCGGCGAGAAACCTTTTAAGTGTGATGTGTGTAATAGAAAATTTACTCTCCTAGCTCATCTCAAACGACATCAGCTCACTCACTCTACGGAAGATTTAAATAGGTGTACTATTTGTGACAAACAATTTACTAAATTACAGCATCTTAAACGTCATTTATTAACTCATACCGTTGAAAAACCTTACAAATGTGAAGTTTGTAAAAAGGAGTTTTCTTTAGAAGGAAATCTTAAAAAGCACGTTATACGAAGCCATTCAGGGGAGAAACCTTATAAATGTGACATTTGTGGTAAACTCTTCTCGCTTATAGGGGACCTTAATATTCACATTAGAACTCATCCTGGCGAAAAACCTTATAAATGCAATATTTGTGAAGAGACGTTTTCACTAATGGGTGACCTTAAAGTTCATATCAAAACCCATCCTAGGACTTATTTATAAGAATATAAAGAAGAAAAATTTATTTATTATTTATAAAGCAAAGGCATTGGGTATTTTACCTTTGTTTTTATGTAATTCAATTTATCCAACATCTTCATAAGATGTTTTGTCTTGATTGCAAGCAACGAATTTTGTAGAAGCTCTCTTGTCTTTTGCTCAATAGTTATTATATTATTTACATTACAATTATTTATATATACATACACCTAAAAAAATAATTTGCTCAATCCTGATTTTTTCATATACCAGTCGTGTGGTACACAGTGCAATAAATTGAGAAAATAATTTTTTTAGATGTAGGTGAATAAATGCAAAAAAAAAAAAGTAAAAAATATATATGGAAATTTAAACAAATTTCCATTAAATAAATTTATATAATTAGTTGAAAAAAATATTTAAACCTTTTATTTATAAATAAATTATATATACAAAAGATATAAATAAATTACATATATTTAAAAAAAAATATATCATACAATATATATTATTTTATTAAGATGTAGTGCACTATGTTCCATTAAAAGAAATGGATGGACTTAATTTTTTCGCCTCTGTTCTATCATTTTGTGAAGAAGGTTGATATTCGCGGATTACACCTTCTAATCATGGGCGTACCCAGCGAGGGGCAGCTGCCCCCCCCCCCCCTAGAAGCAAAAAAATAAAATTAAATGTTTATAAAGTGATGAAACAAAACAAAATTGGGGGATGGCGACGGGGAATGATTTTTTTTGTTAGGACTCGAGGGTTTTTAGGCCTTTAATTCGAAGGCTTTTCCCCTCTATATAAAAAATAGCTATGTCACAATCTGGACGACCATGATCTGCCCCCCCCCCCCTGGACGACCATGATCTGACCATGCCCCCTCCCCCCTAGATTTGGTCCTGGGTACGCCCATGCTTCTAATGATAATTTTTGAAAACCCTAGTCTCTCCCATTATTTGATAAATATTACAATGTACTTTATTAAATTTTTTTTGTAGTTTATAATTTTGAATTTATCAACGATTGAAAAATTTTTCTACCCCAATTTTTTCAAATTTCGCAGACTATCTGTGGCGCGTCTCACGTTAAATATAAAAATATTTATTTTGGCGTATTCATAATTTTTTATCTTATTTTAATTTATTAATTATTATATTAGTTTGGATTTTTATTAGAATATAAATTATTTGTTTAATAAATTATTATAATCCATAAGTTGGTATTTCTGCTGATCATTTAGTTTCTCTTCTATTCGCTAGATAGTGCTAGTGTTGGCATTTGAATCTTCTGTGGTGGGGTGGAAGCCATCTTTAAATGAAAATACTAAAACCTTTGAAAAGATTTGAGAACTGATGAAAAATGTAATTATAGAATTATAATTTTTTTCTAAAAATTATTTTAATCCGATTCTCACTTGATTCAGTATTATTTTATGTGATCCTACATATGAATCAAATAGAAATAATACACCATTTATCATTTGAAAGTAGCAAACAAATCTGAACATAAAAAAAGCCGTATAAAATTGACTAGAATTTTTCATTTCATTAGGTTTTTATAAACTCTTCTTTAACCTTATATTTTTAAGATAAATTCTACATCTTTAAATTAATTTCCAGAATTTTTGTGCTTTATGAAATAAATGAACCAAAAATCGCTTTATAAATGATCCAATAATCGTTTCCCTCCATATATCCCAAATTTTATTCTTTATCCTCCATCTTTTTAATTAATTTTTTCTTAATTACAATTTAATGGACGTATTTTTATTAAAATTTTTCCATATGTTTACAGCTCACTGCCTTTGTCTTCATATACCGCAACAATGAAACTCCTTCCTTTCTGTCAAAAACTTGCTGAGATCTACAGCCTATTTCCCAATCAGAGAAATTCCACTTCCTTGAGATTTAGCTACAATGAATTTACTTAAATTGGTAAATATTTGTAACTTTTATTTTCTTATAGCTTCACTTACCTATTATAACTAAAAGTCGATTACTCATTTCACAAACATTCAAATTGAGTATGTAATTCAAGTTAAATATACGAGGAAGCATAATTTGACTTCGGTATTAAATTTTCAATTAAAAACCAAAGGGTGACAGGAATGAACAAATAGTACCTTCTCCTATATTAGCCCAGTGTTGATAAATTCAGTGTCACAAGACAATTACTTGAAAATATGATAGCCTCTTAATTAAACTTACTGTCATGTCTACTTATGCTAGTATACCCAGCAGGTTAATTTTTCTCCTATGGAAAGAGAATAAGAGGTTAGACAAAATAATATGAACAGCGGACAAATAGACAATATTTATTATTAATAATGTGTTGAGCCACCATTTATTTGCTTGTAGAAATTTTTACAGGTTATTTGTGGGTACTCTAGGATGTCTATCCTAAGTTTTCCGCCTCGAAGGCCATGTGCTAGCTAGGGGGGGGAACCTAAAACTTTGAACTTTTTTCATTTTTCCCTTTCATCTTGTAAACTAAGCATATTTTGTTTTTTTTTTAGTATTTTGTAGAGCCGATATTAACCGAGATACGGCTGACCAAAGTTAGACAAAGTTTCTCGAAATAGATACTTTGATAGGCCGTATCTTGGTTAATATTAGGTCTACAACTTTGGATTGTACTATGGTCCACAAAATATGCTTACGAGATATAAGCGAAAAACTGAAAAAAATTCAAAGTTTCTCGAAATGTAAAAAAAAAAAAATAGGAACTTTGATCGGCTGTATCTCGGTTAATATTGGGTCTACAAATTCGTTTTATCAACCAAATTTTAGAAAATACAATCCTCTACAGCTTTGCATAGGACTTTGGAGCACAAAATATCCTTAGTTTTTGAGATACAGTATAAGCGAAAAACTGAAAAAAAGTTAAAAAATTTTGAGGTTTTTGCACACCCCCGTGGGGCCCACAAGTTAGCACAAAGACCTCGAGGTCTAAAACTTAGGATAGACATCCTAGAGTACCCCCAAAGTAACCCCAAATTTCTACAAGCAAATGGTACCTCAACACATTTTTAATAAATAAATATTACTATATTTTTGCTCAGGGGCCCATATCTTGTGGGTACGTGGATGGCGACCACGAGCTGCCCGAGCTGGGACAGGCAGTCCTTCAGTTCTTTAAATGTCTGCCTCCTTCTTCCTCATTTCAACAGGCGTCAGACCGTGCGACGGGCCGGCCTGTCCTATTTATTCCGGTCGGTAAAACGTATGATAGGGTCAGGGCCGCGACGACTTGACGGGCCCCGGGGCTACTTCTAATACGGGCCCCCCCCCAAAAAAAAACTTAAAGTTTTTTTTTTAGTATATAAAGGCTATTATGGCCTTCATGCCAACAATTTTTTACACAGTTTTTGAGACAACTTTTGAAATAGTTATACCTAGCTTAAAATATTTATTTAAATAAAGTTATTTAAAATTTTTTCAAAATTTCCTAACCAAAGAGTTACAATAATTTATTGAGGCCAGATCCGGACAGATAAATTCGGGAAATCTGGGGGGATGGAAAGTTTTTGAAAATTAGCCACTGAAATTGCGTTTTTAGCTATCCTGAGTCGTGAAAAAGATCAAACTTGATTTCAGGATAAAAGGCCCGGGCCCCCTGAAGAAAAAAATTTCAAGAAAATGATATTTTTTTAAATTGAAATTTTAGTAGGGTCCGACCGAAACAAGATTTTCAACCGAAACCGAATATTCGGCCTCAACCTTAGTTTCGGCCGAAACCGTAACCGAAACCGAAACTTGAATTTCCTATAAAAATTTTTTTCATTTTACCTTTTTTTTTTGAATTTTTTTCCCTCCCGTGAAAATCATTTTACCTTTTTTTTAGGGAGACTAAATTTTTCTCCCTCAAGTGCAAATTATTTGACCTTTTTTTTTTTGCATGCGAGTCTCATCCCATTTTTTCAGACTCTGGTTTCGCGGCCGAAAGGTTCGGCCACTTTTTGGCCGAAACCGAAACTACGGCCGAAACCATGATTTTTGGCCGAAACTGGCCGAAACCGTAACCGAAACCGAATATTCGGTCGGTTCCTAATTTTAAGATTTGAGGTTAAAGGGCGCCCCCAGAAGAAAAAAATTTCAAGAAAATGATATTTTTTTAAATTGAAATTTTAATTTGAGCTTAAAGGGCCCGGGCCCCTTGAGGAAAAAAATTTCAAGAAAATGATATTTTTTAATTGAAATATTAAGATTTGAGCTTAAAGGGCCCGGGCCCCTTGAGGAAAAAAATTTCATGAAAATGATTTTTTGAATTGAAATTTTAACCATGAAACTTAATTTTCATTCGAATTTTAAGGTGGGGCGCAATGGGCCCGGGCCCCCTCGGAGGCCCGGGCCCCGGGGACCCCCCTCCCCCCCTGTCTGCGGCCCGGAAGGGTTGGAGGGAAAGAGGGGGTCCGCCGACCCCGCATCGCGGGACAAAGCGATGTTTATTTTGTCTAACCCCTGTATTCCCTATTTAAGAATATAGGCCTATTATGTTGAAATAGGCTAAACCAGAAATTTATAATGTAAGTACCGAGGGCTTGTTTAATTCCAGCCCTACCCCCTAACTGATTTGAAATTTAGTCCATCTCAATTATTAACATTTTGCTCCCGCCCAGGATTATAGATTTAGCAATTGGTAGGGTTGAGACATAATTATCATGATAACATATGTGGGCATGTTCCAGGCTCTCTTCTCACTGAGGAAGACCCGTGGAACACTGGTCGAAGCCTGGGTTCTGAGGAGAATAAATAAATAAGATATATTTTTAAATCAATTTTGTTTTTTTGTTTGGACTGTACAATAGGGTGGCCCTTATTGTGAAAAAAAACTCGGAAATTGGTTTAGAAAGTCAAAGAAAAATAAATGCCCTGAATTTTTTCAGATTTTTAACACAGGTTTTACCCTAGTATATGGGCTTTTTATGGCAATAATAGACTTTAAAAATATTAGTTTTAAAAATTTCTTTGTAAAATTATGAAACTTGGTATATTTACGTTTTTAGAGGGTCGGTGAGTTCGAATTAACTGTCAAAAATGAATTTTTGACAGTCCTAGCTGTCAAAAATGTCATCAAATTAAACCAATATAACAATTTTTTAAAAATATTATTGTGTTGTCGTTTCATAGGTTTTTTAAGTCACTGAATTCAAATTTGATGTCTAAATGTCAATTTGATTGTTGCTGGTATCAAAAATGAAATTTGCTGTTAAAAAATTTTAAATTTTGAAAAGTAACGTTCGAAAGTCTATAGCTGATTTTTTTGACATTCTAAACCAATTTCCGGCTGGAGGTCGATAAAATTCCACATTTTTTTTAAATAAGGGCCATCCTACTGTACAAGAGGTTTGAATCTTAGCAATTATTAATGCTAACTCAAGGGATTTGGTCCAGAAGATGCTGAGAAAATCGGGCAGGGACAAATTAACCACCCTCTGCAGACCGATTCAATCCATATTTTGAACACCCTCTGTCAGCGCATAGTTAATTCAAAAGAATAATTTTTGTAGTAATATTGATAGCGACTCCTTCCTTCTTAATACAAACACTAATTTATAAGTTAGTTGAGATATTAACAATACACTTTCTCTTTTCTATACATTTTCTCAAAATTTATTTTTTCAATTTTCTAATTCATTAATTTTCTTTTCTAGTGTTTATAATGAAATGAACAAGTAAAGTTAAAGGAGAGAGAAAAAAGAGTGGGGGATATGATGGGCGGCGACGAGCGTCTCCCCTCCGTCCGCCCTGAGCGCGAGACGTTGAAACGGCCGCACGCCCACACACATCGACGAACACCGATCAACGAACAACCTACGGCTACGGGTACCGACCTACCGGCATTACAGACACCCAACCACCACCAAGGTATGTTAATTTGGCGCTAGCCGGTTTTCAGTGAAATTAGAAAACTATTCTCTTCTCCTTATATTGTTTTCCGCGTCAAACTTTTAAAAACACCCAAGATACTTTACGATTAGAAATAATTAACGAACAAATGGATTTGTGGGTTTGATTGTTGTTGCTCTCTTTGTTCTAATACCGAAAGGAGGTTTTGCTGTGTATAATATTTTGCAAATGATCTCTCCCGACTTGGGACTTTTGATAATTTTTGACATTATATATAATTCAAAATAAAATTCTGAATAAAAAGAACAACAACAAATGGATTTGTTAGTTTGATTGTTGTTACACTTGTCAAAATTTATCAAATAATGTTTAAATGCATTACTTTCTCTAAATTTTATTATTTGTGAAAAAAGTATACTTTACTGATGTACAAGTATTTCAGATTTTCAAATTCATTTTCCGGCTCTTCCTTCCGTAGATCCAATGTTAAATCCCTATGGGGATTTGCATGTAAATTTCGATTCAAAATCGATTCACACATTTAATAAAATTTATCCAATTCTTATTAAATTTTGTATTTATTTAGGATTCTCTATTGTGTAAAAAATATCCAAATACAATATGAGATGAAAATTTTGAAAAATAACCATAGTTTATTTATTACAAGCAGTCAACATTTAAAATGCAAGTTTGAAACTAAGGTGCTATGGGAAACTTAATATATCTCGACACGAAAAATCTGGTGTTACAGCATGGTGCACAACTTTCTCTTACCGAAGGGTATGAGAAAGTTGTTTTTTGTAAATGATCTTCTTCCATCCTTTGAATCACTTCTACAATTCTGTCTCCTTTCTTGTTTATTTTTACCTAAAATTGGCATTTTTGATTGTATAGATTTAAGTAAAAATTTGGATGGATTTATGGGATCCCCCATAAATCATAGATCTTTTATTATCCGATCTCATTCAATCAGTACCTTTTGTTAAATGATATAATATGAATGGATAACGTCATAAAAAAAATGAATGAATTCGTTATAATATCTTTAAGAATGAAGCCTTTTATCTTTTGTAATTTATTTTATTATAATATTTCATCTGCTTTGACCTCTTCTTGATCACAAATCGAACAAATATTTCCACTTGAATAAGTTTTGGTTACCATGGCAATACAACTTATGAAAATATGAACCTAAATAATTTACAGTTGGCTTTTTACGTTCTCTTACCTATATATATTTGTAAATATATAGAGAGAAAGTAGTAGTTTTATGTCAAAAATGTTTGCGTTTTGAGGTCCCCTGGGTCTGAAAAAGAGGTTTTTACAACATAGTCTTTCTGTCTGTCTGTGTGTGGGGGGGGGGGGCTGTGTGGTGTCTGTTCAATTATATCGACACAAAAAATCCGGCGTGACAAGCACAGAACACAACTTTCTATTAACGAATGTAGAGTTGTGTGCCCTGCGAACAGTCACACCAGATTTTTTTTTAACTCGGTATGCATTGAGCTGATTTATAAACTCGACCTTTTTTTTTCTTTTCTATATTTTAAAAAAAATTTGCAAATATTTTATGTTAAAATAATGTCTCTATGGAAAATTATCACTCAACGAAATACTTAAATTAAGGAATATCCAGGGAATAATTTTTATTTTATAAATATTTCTGACCAACCAGGCCTGGTCATCTTCAGTGCAAAAATATGATTCGATGGAGACAGTTGAAATATTGGCCAAATCAAATTGTGAGACCCATCAAGACTGGTGTATTATTCTTCGGATATTCCTTATATGACTCATTAATGCAATTCACTATACAAATTTACACAATCTGTAAACGACTAACTTCGTGCATTTAATTTTACTCCGAAGATTATTTGTTTAATCTTTAAGTGATCCAATGAATTCTAAAAAGTCATACAAATCTTTACTTTTTGACTGGCTCTCTTTTCTTTTTACTATTTATCAAGTCATCTCTTCTCTCTCTCCCTGACTCATACTGCTACATCAATTCGATGCACAACGGAAGGAAAATTATTGTATAATTAAGAAAATGTCAAATATGAGTAATCACGAAAATTCATGGTAAATCACAAATTAGCTAATGTTTAAACGCAAAGCATTCAAAACAGGGGGGGGGGGTGATTAGACGACAGTTTAACCATTGAACCAACCATCTTTGAAGTTTTTTTATTTTTTTTTAATATATCTCTTGTAATATAGAGTAGCCTCGACCTAATTGTAAGGAATTAATTTTTTGCTATTCTTTTTAGAAAAATAATTTATTATTTGGCCCAGAAAATAGAAAATTGCATAGTTCGACTTTATCCTGTATTTCGGATGGAAAACCAGAGGCTCCCCAAAAGCTTTCCGAACCCCCAAAAATTGTTGCCTTTGGATCCAGAAGAAATTTAATTTTTTTTCTCCTCATTTTGCACTATTTTTATTACAATCGTTATATCCCTTGCAAATCAAATTCGTTTTTTTTTTTTTTTTTTTTAATTTTAGGTTAATAAATTAATGTCCATGGTTCCATTCAATTAGTTTCTTTCAACTTTATTTTTTTATATTATCATCATAATTTTTACTATTAAACTTTCTTCTTCTCCTATGATATTATATTTATTTCATAAGCATTTTTTTAAATATCTAGTAAATGAGATCAGGTCCAGATTTGTACATCGTTACATGAATTGTATATGATTTTTTCTTTTAAAAAAATTGTAAACGACAGATATTTAAATAAGGAACAACTTTCAGGATGAGCAAGTCCTACATTTTCTCTTTTTAGCCCTCTTTATTAGACTTTATTTCATTCCTTAACAAGGGCGGATACAAGGAGGGGAGGGGGAGGGGTAAAGGGGGCAATTACCCCCTTTATCCAAACGCACAACTTTTTCCTCGCGGACAAAACATTTTGATCGAAACGTTTTTGTTCGTTCGGTGTGCGTTCATCCTAAAATTCCCGAAATTAAGAAAAAATTGTGTGCTTTGCGACCAGTCACCCCCTCCCTCCCCACGGCGCATTTATCGTAAACATACTTTCTACCTCGCCAAATCATCAGCTACCTGTATGTTACCTTTAACTGTCTGATGTCTGGCGTTCTAGCACCCTGTCGAGAGGAACAAAAAATATTTGACATTCTTATCTCGAAAAAGACAAAAGGAATGCAATAAAATTTATACAAAATCAAACACAACACCAACTCCGGGCTATAATCGACAAAAAATCCCTTCAAATATTAACTTAAACATAGTTTATTATCATCTTAGTCAATTTTTGTTGCTCAAGTGAATAGGTGAAGAGATTCAATTGTTGATACCTACTCCTAGAGAGAGGACATCCATGTTTGATTCTTTTTACCTGTTTTCAATATTTTCTCAATTTATTTTTTGTATTTATTAAACTATTTCATAAAATTATTTATAAATGTTATAATACGTATTATTTGAAGGGATTTTTTCATTCCCCTGATTTACGATATGACATTCAAATGCTTTTAGTAAAATCATTATTTTAGATCTGATAAAGTAATTAAAGTAAAAGCAAATCATTTAATTAACCCAAAATTTTAAACATTCAAAGATAAAAAAAAATTGTCTCCTAATTCAAAATAATCTTATTCCTTTTAAAATAACTATTATTTCTTCTATTCTTTAGCCAGTAGCGAGGAAGGAGGGGGAGGCAGAGACTCGGGTCGCCCTCCCCTCTCCCCTTATCTTCGTTAATAGAAAGGTGTGTGCTGTATTGTCAGCAAAGTTGGCAAGTTTTATCCCGCCAAGTATAACACGGTTTTATAAATGGATAAAACTAGACAGATGTAAAAAACTGTAAAAAACCCACTCCCTGAAAAAAGATAAATTAATTTTATTTGAATTTCCTTTCCCGTCGGGTTCGCGCATGCGTATACAACCGCCATAGTTTTATACTTTTTATAGTTTTATCCGCGATTTTAATATAAAACTACAAAATCATGTATAAAACCCAACTCTGGTGTTCAGTCATTTTTTTAAAATTGTGCTTGTTGTAATTATTATGACTTTCTAAAAAAATAATGGTCTGTTATGACGAAAAAGTTCATTAAAAAAAAAATGTTTGCCCCTCTCTAAAATTCAACAATCACTCGTTCGTGAATGTTCGGTTTTCTTCGGATTTATTCGTCGGGGTGCCATCTTGTCTCTGTTGAACCCTCTGACTCACCGCCTCAGTGAGTGTCATGGCGTCCATCCAATAACTCATTGTTCAATGTCGGCGTCTTCAAGACCTCCCCTTGCCCCGATGTTGTTCTCTCTTTGTTCCTTTGTTCCAACATCTTTTATTTGAGGTACCTATTTTGTGTTCTTTTTATTCTCTTTATTATAAAGAGAAAGAGTTTTAATTTCTCCCTCCCCATTGATATAGCCTGGATCAAATATATCGTCATTAATATAATAAGTATCGTTTAAAGTGTAAAAGGCCAAAATTGTCGGAAAAACCATAAAAATATCTACCTAAACCACCTATCCAAAACAACTTCTTGAGAAATTATTTTTTCGCCATTTAACCACCTGGGCAGAATTCCTTAGCTACACTTTTGTCTAGATTTACTATAAGAATTTTTTAGTTATTCTGTTCTATTAATGAACAAGTGGTAAAGCCCGCCTTCGGGATTGCGCCCCCTGGACCCCCTTGCTTCTTCGGTGATCAAATGCATTCTTGATCAATGTTAAAGTTATAAATTTCCCTCTCTGACTCCGTTTCCTCTTACTCTAACCAATCAGCAAGAGAGGGTGGCAAACAGGAACATAAAACGGAAGTCATTGGCTAGCGCTTTATATATTAGTATGATAATTAAAAATTTGTTTCATATGTTTATAATCTTAATTCTTGACTCTCTGCTTCTCAGCCTTTTTGATTCATTTAATTAATAAAACAAAATGTAAAAAAATAAGAAAAACATTTTTAAAAAAATCTTAAATAGGGAAAACTTTTTTTAGGTAACATAACAAAAATTTTAAATTAATTAATTTCATTATAAAAATTCAATTTAATTTTTAATTTGACTAATAAAGTTTCATTCATATTATTGTTTTCCTTATGAAGAAACTATCGTAATATAAATTTTATTATATATATTATTTGAAGGTTAATTAATTTTTGAAAATGAATTAAGAAAAAAATAATGAATTAGGAAATTTGAACTTTCTCCCATTAAGAGAATAGAAACGATTATGTAAGTGAATTTGTATTTATTATTATTTTTTTACATGAACTTAAAAACTTTTATTGTCAATGAAAAATAAGAGTGATTTTTATATATTTAAAATTATGTTTATTATTATTTTTAATAGTTATTATTATCAGTATTAATACAGGAATGGATATAAAAATTAACATATATTTTCAATCATTAAAATAATTTATAAAATACAATACTTGTCATTGACAATCAAAATATATAGAAATTTTTATTTATATCATTGTTCTTAAAAAAAAAATTTTAATGGCATCATTTGAGAAATGATTCAAATATATTTTTTTTATATTTATATATAAAAAGTTTCGTGAATATAAATTTAGGAATCTGCAAGATACCTCCTTCCCAAAAAAAAAAATATTTAAATTTCAAGACTACTAAATTTTACTTTTTTCTCTATCCCATTGATAGGGGTTGATTATGTGGCCCGGAGACGATCAATTGAAACTGACAAATGCAATTGTCAATTTTAATTGAAGGGTACGATTGATGTATTCCACCATCGCATCAATTCTTAGATGTTCTGTAAACTTGCTGTGTGTACAGTAGCGTACCCAGGTGGGGGCTAAAGGGGCGCTTGCCCTGCACACCAGATTTTGAAGTTTAAATTTACTGACTTTCTAAAAAATTTATCTTATTTACAGTGGATGGGGATGCTAGTCATTTTTTTTAAAATACTAATATTGTTTCAGGGCGTCTCTGCCGAGAGGCGTGAACGACGTCAGCGGAGCAAGAGGCGACATGGCACTAGCGGAACCTTCATTACCGGCGACGATAACAACGTCGCCGACGATTCCCAGTGCTACACAGCCCTCACGGCTTCTCGCAATGAAGGTAAATTCAACGTCTTGCTTACAACACATTTTTAATGACTCAAAAAAATGAGCTGATTACTTACTAATTATTTTTTTTGTTATTTATCTTCCTTTTTTATTGCTTACGAGTTGTACCCGCATCAAATGAATCAAATATTCATTCATTGACATCCGGTTTTATATTTTTCCTGAGGGTGCCATGATTCTTGCTATCTTGGCTAATAATATATGCCCTCCTCATTCCCTTGCAATTCTAATTAGTAAAAGATCCCTTCGCCGAAGACCACACCCCTGCATTTAATTAAATTAAGGGCCTGGAATTTCATCAAAAATAAAGAGATTAAGTGAACATTCTGCATATTAGCTATTAAATTAACCTACTTTTTTATAGACATTTATTATAAATAAATATACAAGGGTAATTTAGGATAAATATGAAATGAAAATATTTCTCCCCTAGTCAGTGCCGGATTAAACAGCGACTTCGGCGAGCAAATGCTTCAAATTTATTCTTGCTCACCTGTTAGGAAATTTTAAGGTTTTAAATTTCCATCTCTGGCTTAGTTTTAAATTTCCTTTTTTGACTCAACTTCCTTTTATTCTGGCCAATTAGCGCCCTGATAGCCACATACAAACAGGGACAGGAAGTCAGCCGCTAGCGCTTTTATATAGTAATGATTTTGATAATTAAAAAAATTTGTATAAGGTAAATCGGTGGAAGTTGCCATATTTAAGGATTTTTCCATTAGTACATTGAAATTGGAAATAACAAGATCTTGAAAAAAAAATACCCTTTATTGTCCAATATCTAATTGGTTATTTAGGCAAGTTAATGCTCTTCCAAGTATGTTAAAGAAAGTCATTCTATTGTGGCATCTTCCCCATATATACGGGGAAGATGCCACCAGTTTTTATTTTGTAATTTCGAGGCATTGTCTGTATTTAGAAGTAGGTAGGCCTACTATTTCCCTTGGAGGTCTCTAAACGCACACTCAAACTAAAAAAAGAGAATTCATTCTCACCTTCATTTGCATCTGAAAAGGAAAATTATTAGATAACAATGAATCCAATGACTCATTTACTTGCAAAAGAGAGAACCTCTTCTATTTCTTCTCTATAATTATTTTTGATCTTTAACTAATATATTCCTATAGAATTTAAATTTCTGACCTTATTGAAAAATAAACTTCAACTGGAAAACAAAATCGAAAAGTCATTTCTTGAAACTAAAATCGTAATTTTGGATCGTCTTCGAAATGGAGGTCAATCTTTTTTTTAACAGTTTTTTCTAGAACCTCTCTACCATGTAGGATTTTTTTAAACATCGCAGAGACATTTCTCTATATTTATTTCGAGACTTTCGGATATTTGGAATATGAAAATTTTTTAAATTTTCTTTATTATTCTATAAATTCACCTAATCCAAGGGTGAATCTAAAGGATTTTTTTTGGGGGGGGGCGGGGGTAATCTAGTGTGACTGGTCGCACAGCACACAACTTTCTCTTACTTTCGGTAATTTAAAGTCGCATTCTATATTCTATTTTTTGTGCCGAAATATATTTGATCACACACCTCTACACACCATTTTGAGGGACCCACTTTTTTAGAATCCTGATTCCAAAAAAGTTGGTCCCTCAAAATGGTCGGTAGGGGCAGAGGCGTACCGAGGCAGTTGGGGGCCTGGGGCGGCACTAGAAGTGGGGGCCTTATATTGAATTTTTTTTTGGGAGCGGGGGTGCTCATCTTTAAATATTCCTCTCCTCCATACACAAAAATATTTTTAAAATACCGATTATCCCTGAAGCCCAAGGGGTCAGAGCCTCTCAAAGAGAAAATTTCATTAAATTTTTTATTTTTTTTTTATTTAAATATTTCCGTTTTCATTTGAGCCCTGAGGGCTCCGGGACCTCTCAAAGAGAAATTTTCATTAAATTTTTTTTTAATGAATATTTGGGGGCCTATGCCGGCTCGGGGCCTGGGGCGGACCGCCCCCTCCGCGGGGGCCCCCCTCGGTACGCCACTGGGTAGGGGTGTGTGTACAAATCTATTTCGACACAAAAATTCTGGTAAACAAGTACAGAATTCAACTTTAAATTACTGAAAGTAAGAGAAAGTTGGGTGCCATGCGACCAGTCACACCAGATTACCTCCCCCCCCAAAAAAAAAAAAAACTCCTTTGGATCCGCCCTTGGATTTGGTGCATTTAGAAAAAAGAAAATTCAAAAAATTTTCATATTCCAATTATCCGAAAGTATTTATTTCATGTTTTTTTGAATTCACACATTAAGAATTATAACAAACCTCAAGTTTTATAGAACAACTTTTATGAGAGAGGGGGAGTCCGAGAAGTGGGGGACAGATTCAGGTGAATGAAATAGATTCGTTGGAGCAAGGTCCTCGAGAGATAGGCAGTTTAGGTCCCTGGTCCCTGGTCTCTGCACCTCTTCCTTACATGGCGATGACGATGGAAGCCAGCTTCAGCCAACTTGTCCTCTTGCCTTCTCTTTTGCTTTTTGCCTTGCTCACCTCTGACTCATTCACAGACAGACCAAGGTCCTCTCTTTCTTTCTCTTTCCCTCCTCCGCTATTTTTCAAAAAAATTTTGCATTACAAATTATATTAAAACAATACACCATATTTCCTTAGAGAAATTCTCTCCCGTAACTAAATTAATTTATTTAAAAATTGGCATATAAGTGCGATGACCGTTCGTCCTTTATTATAAAAGACAATCCATTTTTCAAGAATGTCTGTCTGTCCTTTAGATTTTTTTTTGTTGTCCTTTAAATATATATGATTACCGGAAAAAAGTAATCTAATATGCAAAAGATATTCACCAGAAAACAAATCTGGTGTGAGTAGTCGCACAGCACACAACTTTTTCTTACCTTTGGTAATTGAAAGTTCAGTTCTGGGATTGTCACACCAGATTTTTTGTGTCGATGTGTATTTTAAGAATTCAAAATATATAATTTACTAGACGCACCCCTTCGCGGGGCTTCCCCTACAGGGGCTGCGCCCCCTGGACCCCCATGCTCGCCTTCGCTTATATACATACCGGTACATACAAACATTTTCCCTTTTCATTTTTATATATAGAGTATATTTTAACGGTTAATCATTCATGAACTTAAGATTTTTTGTGAATAATATCCTTTCCGGGACTCTCCCGGTACACAGACAAAAAATTTACGCCGATATTTTAGAATTCAAAATGTAAATAAATAAAAAAAATGTAAACATGGGTAAATATTTATATTTTGTTACCATGGCAACTATTTCTCCTAATTTTTATTTTTTCTTATTTTAACGGTTAATTACTCATTAACTTATTGTTATTTGTGAAACAAAACCTGTCCGGGATTGTCACAAACATACACAGAAAATTTCATCATAATTGGTTCAGTCGTTTAGGAGGAGTTCAGTCACATACACACGTACAGAAGAATTTTATATAAAAGATAAACATTGAAAAATATTTATATTTCGCTATTTCTCCTATCTTTCCAATGAAATACAAGAGTTGCTTCAAACAATTCAAACAACAAGATTATAGATTTAAAAAAATAATTGATTTATGAATTTTAATCGATAGTACGAATTTTGAGAAAAAAAAACTGGAAAAGTACTTCAGTGAAGTACTAGTACTTTCGTGCCGATTTTGTTCAAAAGCTTCGTGTCACGTCCCAGAGGGGTACCTGACTTAAATATAAAATTTCAACTTCGTAACTCATTTCCTTCATATTTCTCACAGACACACTTTTTTGGACTCAAAAACCTCAAAACAGAATTTTTGACATTAATCCAATACTTCTCTCTATATTTTAATTTTTAAAAAACATCACAGTTTAGTTTTCGGACGAAATTTTTGTGTTTAAAAACTTTTTAAGAGCATAAAATTTTTAAAAACTCTGATTAAATATAAACATTTCGTTCATAAACTAAACTGTGATATTCTATTATAATTAAGAACATTCAATTATTTTGATTAAAAAATTTATCAAAATTAAAATAATTAATTTTTTATGTCATTTTAAATGGGTGGCAGTTTTGTTAGAGAAATATCCGCATCTCTATAGGTAATAACGAAGTGTTGCATATTCCCTAGGCGCACAAATTTCAGATATGGGGTTCATTACAAAATCTCTCGATGGCAGATGAATAACATTCAAAGCCAGCGAATTGAATCCTCTATAAAATAATTCATATCTTAACAACAACCTAATAATTCAGAAAATGTCTCTTCAATTTCTTTTAATAGATTAATACATATTTTATTGATTTTTTTCTTATCTATTTTAATGGTTATCAGCTGACCTATTTATGGAAAAATTACCTTAGTAATTTATATCATCCAAATCTTCTTTATAGAAAATAATTAAGATATATATGGTATTTTAATAATTTTATTTGGGATTATTTATAAAATACTAAAGTGATTTTTCTATTCCATAACTTTCTCATATATTCTTTTGGAATTTCGTCTGTGTGCGTGTGTGTGTGTGTGAACACGATTGCTTTAAAACGCAAGCTGCCAGATCGATGAAATTGGGTAGATCTCTATCAACTTTTTGGAGTATATTCGTCACCTGGATGAGTTTTTTCAAAAATATTGAAATTTTCAATTTTTTTTGTCATATGATAAATTAGTCTATTTTAAAAGGTTTTTATTCTTTTACGTTTTTTAGGAAACTCAATAGATTTTGTTTTTAAAATATTCAACGATGAAAAAGACATTATTTTTTGCTAATTTTGACAAAACATCAAAACAATGTCTTTTTATTTGTTAATTATTTCAAAAACTATTCAGTTTTCGAAAAAAACGTAAAAGAATAAAAACCTTTTAAAATATGAGAAAAAAAATTGAAAAATTCAAAATTTTTGAAAAAAACTTGAAGTACTGTTTCCTCGTGATTCAAAAATTAATACAGATCTACAATTTTAGTGTAAGAAGTAGGCTATACACCAAATTTTATTGAACTGCTGCTAGCGTTTTTAAGATCAAACACACAAACATAATTCCAAAAATGTTTTTTTTTTTTTGGATTGTAAAACATCGAGAATCATCAAAACCTCCAGGCCCAATTTTTTTACGATTACAAAACTTTCTCTTTATATTCTTCGTAAACGAGAAAGTAAAAAGAACAAGTCGGGGTTCGGCCGACTGCTCGGGGGTTCCCCCAGTTCTTACGTTTCTTGTTAATTTTCAATTTATTTCTGATTCTGGGGTTTCCTTATGGGAAAGAAATACTCAACATATATTTATTATATTAATTCGATATATATTTAATTTTGCGCCTTTTTAGGGCTTTAAATGGGTAAGTTCTGGGCAAACCGAACATAATCACAGATGCCCTTGGTGTTACCGTATACTAGTATGTGTGTGACCTTCACAGACTATCAATGCCTCCTTTAGCAATTTTTCTCGAATTTATGAGCTAATAAATATTAATATGTTTGTAATAAATACTTTACACTTAATTTAAATATTCATTCAACTACTTAGCGAATTGCTCTTTAATATTATTTTATATAAATTGTTGTCTTCTGTAAAAAGGATATGATTATTTTTTAAGGAAAGCCTCGAAAGTCCCTTGACAATTCTGACCGGACGCCGACACACATGAGTCGATTCCATACGAGATCAATTCAATGTCCTTATTGATCCTAGTCGGCAAAAAAAACAACCTAAATTTCTATTCCATAAATATCATATTTATAAGTAATCAATATACAATCAGTATCAAAGGATTATTGAAAAAATTACAACTAAACAGTATCCAAAAATAGCGTAAGAGAAAGTAATAGTCCCCGTTAGAGAAAGAATTATTTGATGTCTCACCAAAAATTGTTTTTTTACGGTATTAATAATTTTTGATGAGGTATTAAATAATTAATTCTCTAACGTGGGACTAGTTCTAAATACTTAAAAAAATGTTGAAAATTTTCTACAAACATACAAAAAAATTTTTATCTTATCTTGGTATTAAAATTTGCCATTCCAGGATTATTTAGATTTAGATCGTATAATAATATTATTTAAGAGGAAATGATTATATTTTGATTACGATTTGTTTTATTAAAATGAAATTTAAATTTTTCAATTTTTTTTTTTTTTTGTAATCAATAAGGATAATTGAAGATAAATATTTATTTTACATGTCACGAATATACTATTCCTGACCTATTCCAACTTGACTAACAAACAGAAGAGTATTTTAATATTATAATAAAATTTTCTGGTCTTAAAAAAGCTACAAAAGAATATTAAAAAGTGATTTACGCCCAGGATCGGGATCATTTTGGATTTAAATCCCTAAATCCGATCTAGGATTTGGATTTAAATAAATAATAATAATTTAAAAAGATCCTCATAATTATCATTCTCGTCAAACAAATAAATGACAATTTGTAAAGTGGCTGTTGTATTTTAGCAGGCAGCCTGCTTCTTCACTTATTGATAAATAATAAATTTCAATAATTCTAATTAATAATTCCAATATATACAAAAATTTGAGAAGGTTTTTTATTTGAAATTGAAAATTTTCCCAAAGATTAGCTTTAATTGAAACGATGATTTTGACTTTAGATTTCTCAAATAGTTACCATGGTAACAAAATATAAATATTTTTCTATGTTTATAAATTTTACACTGGTGGTGGAAACTAAATATATGTCGACACAAACTAGTGTGAAAAGCACAGAAAACAACTTTCAATTACCGAAAGTAAAAGAAAGTGGTGCGACCACTCACACCAGATTTTTAATTTAATTTACATGATTAGAAAAAATTTCACTTGTTAGTCAGAATCCGAATGAATTAAATAAAAGATTAAATAAAAAAATATTTTATTTTATTTTTATTCGCCGACGTTTCGGTCTACCTTCATCAGGGCAAATATTGTTAATTATACACGATCTTAATTAACAATCTCCTAATTAACAATATTTTACCCGATGAAGGTCGTGATTGGCAAAACGTCCGTAAATAAAAATAAAATAATTTTTTTTTTTATTTTAATAGGTAAAATTATAAAAATACTTGATAATTTTTTCAAGTTAAATTTATTTATATAAATACTTAATACTTCTTTAGACCCTTAACTTATTAAGTATTTAGTATTTATATAAATAAATTTAACTTGACACAATTACCAAGTGTTTTTAAAATTTTACCTATTAAAATATTACAATGTTTCAACTAGTGCCTACGGTTGCCAGTCTAAATCTAATAAAAGATTTTTTATTAAACTCGCCTGGTTTACTGGAAAATTGAGCCTTGAGCTTAATCGACCAAACCAATATTTTTAAAATAAATAAATAATCTTTTTTTAATGTAATTGAAGGGGGAAAGCTACTTTTAAGACAACACTTCCGACAGCTAATCATTTTGGTTGCCTAAGCTCAAGTTTTTTAAAAGATGAACCAGGAAGAAGAAAAATTTTTTATCAAGGCTGACAAAAGGTTAAAATAATTCCTCATCCGGTTATAAAGGAATGATTAAAATATTATACTAATAAAATACATATTCATATAAATTTATTTGATCTATAATAATATTTAAATTAGTTTAAAAGCAATCTCAATCAGATAGGATTTTATTTATAATTAATTCATTTAAAAGAAATTCTCTCTGTCAAGGTCATAGTCAATCGATGCAGCTCTCGTAGATGAATCATTTATTTACCTGTTTTATTCATAGTTCTAAAATATCTTTTTACTACTATTTTCATGAATTTACCTTTTATGGTTGGAAAAAAATTTCATTTCCTTGAGTGTTTTGCTGTCCAATATATTTTTTTATTCTTCATCCAAATGCGAGCAAGAGGTCACCTATCCGAGGTTTTAACCTTGATTCTGGTTAGTGAGTGACACGGCCGAGGTCACCATTCTATTTATGTAAAATGGGGGTCATTAACATAAAAGGTTGCGTTAAATTGTCTTCGGATTATGTTTTGATCCAATTGTTTTAGAAAGACTCGTCATTTGAAGGGTGTCTTGTAAAATATATGCCGTGAGGCGAATGATTTCGTTTCTGAATGTTTGCTGCAAGATAGGCAACCCAAATGACTGTGTGTTTCTTCCTAATTTTGGTAGATTCCAGCGGCCACAATTTTGAAGCTATCGACCTCAAATCTTTTTTTAAATTAAAGCTATTTAAATTATCTACAGCTTATAGAAGCCCTTTTTTTGATTTTCGAAAAAATAAAATTTTTTTTAGATTAATCGCATTAAATAAAAGATATTTTTAAAAAATTCGCTCTATATCTTATAGATAATTAAACTAGTAATCATTGTGTTATAAAATAATTAATTTTTTATCCTTAATTAATTAGCTGAAATCTTTCAAATAAAATGGAATAAATCCCTTGTTTTCCTATGGGAAAAACTAACGCCATCTCTTGCCGCCTAGAGTAACTCGGTACTGAATCGTCTTCTAACGGTTTTTCGAAACGCGTACCTTAAATACAATAGATTATAATATATTATATATTAATAATTTACTTTATTTAATTAGGAATTATTTTCATTTTATTTATAAATCATCCTAATTCAAATTTCAAATATTTGAGACGTGTAGTTCCAAAAACGGCTCAATCCATGATTTTTCGAAATACACTTTTTTCCATTTTTTCGCAAGTTCATGATCCATCCTGCAACTCGTTATGAATCAAATTCGACTCCAATCCGTTAGAATAACGCTTATAAATTGGAATGAGCTTCTTTCTTTGGGGACTTATTTGTTTGTGCGAAAAACTAATTTTTTTTTAATTAAAAAAAATTAATTTTCAATTCTTCCACTGATTACAAATTTTAGAACATTTTTCCTGGCGTCCCCTTCTCCGTCTTGGTTAAAACACTTCACTAGAATAGTCAATCTAGTAGGAAATCTTACTTAATTTTTGATTGACCCATATAGTCAGTCAATCTGGTCTTGTATTTTTTATAGTAAGAAAACATCACTTATTGGTAATTCACAAAATAGTCTTTTTGGGGTCCCAACATGGTCGAATCTTATTCTAATAATCAAAGTAAAAAAGTTGAAAATTCTTTTAACAGACATATTTAAATTAACTGAATTAATAAGATAAACAAAGATGACCTAATTTTTTTAAATATCTTGAAATTTCATATGACATTTGAAAAAATGAATGAGCTCTCAGAAAGGCTAGCAAATACATACTGGTATATACTAATGAATATATATCACTATCAATATTTGATTGATTATTTGTTCTGTCGATTGCCACTAAATGTCAAATGGTCAATCGACGTCACTCATTATTAATTCTTGCTTTCCAAGCCGAAAAAAATTGAGGCTTTACTGGACACCTTGATTATTACGAGAAAAATATTCTCTTTTTTCCTGAAGAAATGAATTTTTTAAATTTTTTTGAAAAAAATGCTAGATAAAATATAGTGTTTGTCCAATTCAGTAAAAAATTAAATTTCAGGACGTTGAACTAACTCCCTCTCCCTCTTCCAGGATGTTTGGAGTTTTTTCATTTATTTATATCGTTCATCAATAAATTATTTGATCAGGCATGATGAATTAATGAATCTTTTGGGCTGAAGAAGATTTCGAAACTGGCAACTCAGGTTCCTTCGCCTCCTCCTCATTCATGTTTGCATAATTCATTAAGTATTAGTCATCGTTGTCACCTTGGCAAATTTGTTCCCCCCTCTCTTGAGTTTTCAAACAAGGATTTTTCATTCATTATTCGAGTTTTTTAATATATTCAAGAAATAATTAGTTTTTCAGTTATTTTATGATTTGTAAGGTCGATTAGTAGACTAAAGTCGGGTCATTTTCCGATCAGAGGTCATATTTCCCTCCCCTCCCCCGATGAACGGATTCCCGGAAAAGTTTTAGACACCGAAAATTAGCCTTACTACCTAGAGCAGAGTTTTCCAAACTGTGAGGCGCGCCTCCCCAGGGAGGCGCGGACTAGTCTAAGGGGAGGCGCGAATATTGGCCACCAAGATCAATTTTCCAAATGATTGCTAGTTTTATAAATAAAATAATTAAATTTAGAAGATTCTGGGACGGAGGTTTTCCTTAATTAAAAAATATGAATAAATAAAATTTATATAAATTTATATTTTTTAGTATTAAAAATTTTTGTTTTTGTATTATTTTATTAAATGTGTGGGGTAGGGGGCGTCATACGATTAAATATTTTTAAAGGAGGCGTTGTAACAAAGTTTGGAAACCACTGGCCTAAAGTAAGACTCATTCTAGAAAATTATCCTATGTGTAAAACCCAAAGGCGGATTCAGGGATGTTTCAAGCTCGCCGAAGGCGATAACATTGTTAATTATTTTATTTATTACGATTGGATTTCAAATGGCTTAAATAAGAATGCCTGGACCCCAACATATAAATAATCTTTTTTTTTTCATCTGCCCGTCTAGCCAACTGCCATTGGGCTAAAATTTTTACAAAATATACATATCGTCGCTTGCATCACGTAGTGACGTATCTCAAAAAAATTAAAAATTGAGATACACGGGTATGGCCGTGTCCTGGCGTTCTTTACATTATCACAAAGTGACGAATCTGTATTTCCATGTTTTTTCGTATTATTTAGATTTTTTGGTTTTGCGTATCTATTTAATATACCTATAACAACACAAACTATAAACAGCTCTCCTGAAAAATGATAGAAATTGAGATACGCCACTACGTGTTGCAGGCGACGATATATCAAAATAATATAAACAAAACAATATTAATAATATATATATTATTAATAACGGTTATGGTAAAAAGTCATATAAGGCCTAAGTTGCCGAAAAGACTGTGTGAATGTGTGTGTTAATGTGAGAGTTGTTAAAAAAAAAAAAAAAAAAAAATTGGATTAAGGGTTAAAAAATTGAAAAAAATGATTTTAAAATTTTTTTTTAGCTAAATCGAAGCCAAATAAATATTAAACATTCAAAAAATAGCGTTGATTATTATTTTATAATATTAAGGGATGAGATGAAGGGTTGATTATTTAAGAAAGGCCTTGGAATATTCCAAATCACTTGTTGACATTCTTTTCCATCTTTAAATATAGTTAGATTAGAGCAAAAGATATTTTTTTTACTTTTAATAAAAAGGGAATTGTTATTTTCATCAATTTTATTCCTATAATAAGAGAGAAGAGACAAGTTTATCTCGTTCAGTCGAGAGCGTGGCCTGCTGGCAGGCGCTGCTATCTTTTTTGTGTTTAAAGTGAATCAAAGTGAATAATTAATATAGTGTAACCCACCCTGACCTCACCGTCAGACCAACACACCCTCTTGAGAGTCTTATTAAAGGTAATTATTATGCATTTTATCGATGAAAAAAAAATGATAGAAACAAATGACTGCGAAAAACGATTCTTTTGAATATGAAATTAAATATTTTGTATTTCACTAAGGGTAGAGGGAGAATATAAGCTGTTGAAAGGGGAGGGGGAGTGTAGGTGTCATTGAAAACAAAATTAGTTTTTTATTTTTTTTTTAATACTCACACTTTTTTCTCATTCACACTCAACACTCACACACACATTCACAGTCTTTCCGGCAACTCAGGCCATATAAGACTTTATACGATAACCGTTATTAATTAATAATATACATATTGGGGGTCCAGGCATTTCTAGGGCATTTTTTTTTTTTAATTTTTTCTTAAGTCACCATTATATTCTTTCTATATGGCCTATATTTTTGTTAATCAAATTTCCTTAATATACTTTTACACAGGGGTGGTTGAAAATTAAAATAAAATAATTTCAAAATAAAAATAAAAATTAAAATAATTATTTATAAATGTATCCAAATTATTTTGAGAGTAACTTCGCCGTGAAGGCTCGCATTTCCTTAAAGGAGGGGGGGGGGGGTATGAAGGCATTAACCAGGGGGTTTAATGCCCCATCCCCTATAATGCACAAAGATATTAATGTTTTTTAATACTTTTACTAAAAAATAAGTGCATTCCGTTTGAGTTAAAATTTATATTCAATATTTAGCAAATAGGATAGTAGAATAGAAACATGTCATTCTAAAATTTCTTATTACTGGGGCGGAATTAATTTTTGAAGATTTCGAAACTCTCATAAACAGATAATAATAACACTGGGTAACTTAGGAACCCATCGAATCCTTTGCAGAATTTTGTAAGGATTTTTTTCATTGGGAAGAAAAGTAAGATATGATTAGTCCACTTAGAATTTTGCTGGGGTGAGTTACCGCATCTTTTTGTATATAGAACTAATCTCAATTCAGATTTGAATTTTTACTTTCTCTTACCCATATGTATAAGTTAATATACATATATATAGAGAGAAAGTATTGGATTCATGTCAAAAATTCGAACCCTTCGGGCCCGAAAATTTATTTTTAAAAGCTACCGAATCGCTTCTAACTGGATGGTTTCGAACCGAACTGAGACGAGCCGAACCGATCCGAAACCGAACCGAAGTCGACACTAGTGACAAAACAACTTCAGGGGACACGACCTAATTGTTTCGGTCCTTCGGTTGCAGTTCGGTTTCCTTCGATTAAAGAAAATTTAAAAAAACTAGGGAATTCTCGACCTTAGTGACAAAACAAATAGCATGCCTAAATGAAAAACCCTTCGGGCCCGAAAATTTATTTTTAAAAGCTACCGAATCGCTTCTAACTGGATGGTTTTGAACCGAACTGAGCCGAGCCGAACCAAACCGAACCGAACCGAAGTCGACACTAGTGACAAAACAACTTCAGGGGACACGACCTAATTGTTTCGGTCCTTCGGTTGCAGTTCGGTTTCCTTCGATTAAAGAAAATTTAAAAAAACTAGGGAATTCTCGGCCTTAGTGACAAAACAAATAGCATGCCTAAATGAAAAAAAAACGAAAGATTCATGAATGTTGAGCTAATGTCAAAAGTGGTCAAAAGTGTAAACTAGTCAGCCAGTGCGAAGGCTTGCCACTTTATTCTGAAGATTAACCGAAAAAATTATTCCTTGTTTTTTTTTTTTCAATTATCATCTGAAGTTAGCCCCTTTATCATTGTTTATTAAAAAAAAAAAAATTAAACAATTTTCGATAAAATTATTTTTTATATTTTCAACTCCATTTAATAAATTTCTTTACTTATCTCAATCAGGATAGGTCAGACGCAAGGTTTTTGTCATCTAAATTACAATGGAGAAAGAAAAAACCCAAAAAAGTAAGTAAAAATATATATTTTTAATGGTTAATGTGGTCCTTGTATTTCTTCAAAATTTTCCTTATTTTGGCATATATCTCGATCAAATTGGCTTACCGCCACCTCTTTTAGAATAATAATGGGAAGGGAGGGTGAATTCTCCCTGAAAACTTCCTAATTTTAATAAAAATTTACTTACCGTCATATAGGATCACGCCATATATATATATACCGACCGTTTATACCGACGACATACTTATATATATAAATATATATAGGCATATATACATATATATATATATATAAATTTATATATATAAGCTTGTCGTCGGTATAAACAATGTTTTTACTTAAACGATACTATTTTCCTTCCCAGTAATTTATTTCTAAAAAATTTTTATAAAACTAATTATCGTTATATCAAAAAATATTTTTATTAAATTTTAAGTAAAAATATTTTCTTAATTGACTATTTAAAAAATAATATTTTATTAATTTAAAAAAATTTATAATCTCTTTGTTTTGAATTAATATATATTTCCTGCTATTTTTAATAAAAAATAATAGAAGTTATCTCATTATTATTATTTATTTGTAATATTATTATTACTTAAATAAAGCCTTATATTGCCAAAAATGTCTTTATTAAGGAACCGATCAAACAGCTGATTGAGGCAGCCGGAGCTACGTCAAGATCCATCAAAATTGGTTGGCTCCAGAGCCGGTATCGTGACGTAGCTCCGGCTGCCTCAATCAGCTGTTTGATCGGTTCCTTAATAAAGACATTTTTGGCAATATAAGGCTTTATTTAATTAATAATAATATTACAAATAAATAATAATAATGAGATAACTTCTATTATTTTTTATTAAAAATAGCAGGAAATATATATTAATTCAAAACAAAGAGATTATAAATTTTTTTAAATTAATAAAATATTATTTTTTAAATAGTCAATTAAGAAATATTTTTACTTAAAATTTAATAAAAATATTTTTTGATATAACGATAATTAGTTTTATAAAAATTTTTTAGAAATAAATTACTGGGAAGGAAAATAGTACCGTTTAAGTAAAAAACATTGTTTACACCGAAGACAAGCTTATATATATAAATTTATATATATATATATATATATATATATATATATATGTATATATGCTTATATATATTTATATATATAAGTATGTCGTCGGTGTAAACGGTCGGTATATATATATATATATATATATAGGTGGGAACCTTACATCCAACAAAAAATAAATAATATAGGTGGGAACCTTTCATCCAACAAAAAATAAATAATACAGGTGGGAACCTTTCATCCAATAACTTAAATAAAACAGTATATAAGGGGGGGGGGGTATGACTTATCGGATTTTTTTTAAAGATTTCCTGTATCATGACTCAATGAACTCTTGTGTCAATGTACCCTTCGGGCCCGAAAATTTATTTTTAAAAGCTACCGAATCGCTTCTAACTGGATGGTTTCGAACCGAACTGACAAGGGGAGGGCACGACCTTGGCATTTCATTTTGGGATGAAACTTCGGGTGATGATTGTATACCGTTAGGGGGTTCACCCCTTGAAATAGTAACGCGCAACGCTCAATAGTTTCGGAGAAAATGACGTTTAAAAAATTCATAGTCCTCTTATATACTAGTTAGGCTTTTTATATGACAATGGCGACAATAGTCTAGTAGGTAGCGTGTCTACCTACCAAATGGGCGCTTGGGGTTCGAATCCCGCCTCGACTTATTTTTTTTTTTTATTAAATTATTTATTTTATTGTTTTTACAATTAAATAAATTTATTATTTAATATTAAAGATTATTTATTTATTTATAAATAACTATAGTGTTATTTTACTAACAAAAAAAAGACTAAATTTTAAATCATAATTTAATTATATTCAATAGTAATATTTTAAATAACTACCAAATAAATACACTATTATTTAATAAACTATTATTCAAAATACTATAATTTTAGGCTATTAATAAGTAAAAAGTTTCAATCTTATTTTTTGATTTTACATTATAAGCATTTATACATTATACTTTTTTATTACAAACATGAGACTGAATGATAATCATCATAAAAACATTTAAAACAAAAAATTTTTTCGGCATCTAGCACAATTAATGAAAGCCGAATAATTTTTACAAGAACAATGAATTATTTTTTAAAAGATCAGTTGGAAAACAAACAAACATCATTTACGTTCACAAAAATTTCTCTATTAATAAATAATCTTTAATATTAAATAATAAATTTATTCAATTGTAAAACAATAAAATAAATAATTTAATAAAAAAAAATAAGTCGAGGCGGGATTCGAACCCCACGCGCCCATTTGGTAAGTAGACAGGCTACCTACTAGACTATTGTCGCCATTGTCAAATAAAAAGCCTAACTAGTATATAAGCGGACTTTGAATTTTTTAAACGCCATTTTCTCCGAAACTATTGAGCGTTGCGCGTTAATATTTCAAGGGGTGAACCCCCTAACGGTCTACAATCATCACCCGAAGTTTCATCCCAAAATGAAATCCCAAGGTCGTGCCCTCCCCTTGTGAGACGAGCCGAACCGATCCGAAACCGAACCGAAGTCGACACTAGTGACAAAACAACTTCAGGGGACACGACCTAATTGTTTCGGTCCTTCGGTTGCAGTTCGGTTTCCTTCGATTAAAGAAAATTTAAAAAAACTAGGGAATTCTCGACCTTAGTGACAAAACAAATAGCATGCCTAAATGAAAAACCCTTCGGGCCCGAAAATTTATTTTTAAAAGCTACCGAATCGCTTCTAACTGGATGGTTTTGAACCGAACTGAGCCGAGCCGAACCAAACCGAACCGAACCGAAGTCGACACTAGTGACAAAACAACTTCAGGGGACACGACCTAAATGTTTCGGTCCTTCGGTTGCAGTTCGGTTTCCTTCGATTAAAGAAAATTTAAAAAAACTAGGGAATTCTCGGCCTTAGTGACAAAACAAATAGCATGCCTAAATGAAAAAAAACGAAAGATTCATGAATGTTGAGCTAATGTCAAAAGTGGTCAAAAGTGTAAACTAGTCAGCCAGTGCGAAGGCCACTTTATTCTGAAGATTAACCGAAAAAATTATTCCTTGTTTTTTTTTTTTCAATTATCATCTGAAGTTAGCCCCTTTATCATTGTTTATTAAAAAAAAAAAAAATTAAACAATTTTCGATAAAATTATTTTTTATATTTTCAACTCCATTTAATAAATTTCTTTACTTATCTCAATCAGGATAGGTCAGACGCAAGGTTTTTGTCATCTAAATTACAATGGAGAAAGAAAAAACCCAAAAAAGTAAGTAAAAATATATATTGAAGAACGAAAGAATCATGAATGTTGAGCTAATGTCAAAAGAGTGAACTAGTCAGTCAGTGCGAGGGCTGGCACTTTATTCTAAAGATTAACCCGTAACTATTTTAAAAATCTGGTGTGACTGTCGCACAGCACACAACTTTCTCTTAACTTCGGTAATCGAGAGTTGTGTTCTGTGCTTTTCACACCAGATTTTTCTGTCGACATATATTTAGTTTCCGCTGATATATTAGAATTCAATAAAATAAAATTTATTAGTATGGGAAAATATTTCTATTTTGTTACCAAGGCAACATTTTCTCCTAATTTTTAATAATTTTTTTTATTTCGTCATAAATATAATTTTTTGAAACTAATATACACGAAATCAATAGGTAAAGAGTTATTTTACAATTTTTCTATTCCAATTGGTAAGCGAGAATATTGGAGTAACGAACACTAAATAAATTGTATATATATTGATATAAATTTTACTGTTCGTTACTCCAATATTCTCGCTTAAAGGGGAATATCAAATATAGGGAGATATTGGGTGAAAAAGAAACATCAGCCAGCGTTGATAATGGCGGTATTCTTAATTTTAAATCATTTTTATTTGAATTAGATATTAGAAGGTGTATTATGCAGGGTTTTTTTTAGCAAAAAAGACACACTGCAACATATTTTTCATTTTGTTTCCCTAATTCAAATTTTAATTCATTAAAATGTCTGTTTATTGATCTTCCGCGTTTAGACAGATCTCTGATCTTAGATGAGAGCCAATGAAAACAAGCGCTGAGCCATTTATCTACATTGTCTACGCATTTGTCTACGTCATGACGTAGACAAATCAAAATATGCCTTATTTGCCCAACACTGCTTACAACAGGCCCCGGAAACTCCTATGGGGTAGGCTGCCTTCATTTTTTAGTTACGTTCCCTTCCGCGGGCGGCGCTACTGGCGCGACTGCCCTGCCAACTCCCTGAACTACATATGTTTTTAAACGAAATTATATATCTATTTTTTACATCCTTACAATATTCTGTAACGGTTTAAAAAATATAAATAATAAGTGAGTTTTTTTTTATTTCAAGCAGATTTCATCTGATTTTTTCAGTTTTTATTTATTGTGTTATTATCTAAAGTCCTCTTTTTCAATATAGAATTTGTGACAAACTCTTTTTTATAGTAAAACAGGGAATAAACGAGTGAAAGAAGACATTGATTAGTGCAATTCACCATTCTGTACTGCCCAAAGTGAACAATTGTGTTTTGACTGAACAAAAAGAAACTTAACTAAAAGAAAATGATCAAAATGTTTTTTTATATCTGGCATAAAGTAATTATTAAGTGTGTTTGAGTCAGGGGTTTGAGTATATATTTATATTTTAGACAATTTATTAATATTTTTTTGTTTTCCTTAACGTCAAATTAATTTTTGAAAATACCAAACAAAAGGAAGTGATTCGGTAGCTTTTAAAAAAATTTTCGGGCCCCCAAGGGACATAAATTTTAATAATACGAGTTATTATAATAAATCTTATAAAACATCCCTTTTTTTCGAAACACCACAAATCACAGTAAAACAGAAATTTTCTTTTTTTAATATTTTAAGTTCAGGTTAGTTTGCTAATGTCACCTTCTTTAATATTAATGCCCAATTGCACCGTACGAGTTAAGCATTATTTAACGCTAAATAATACTTAACTTTCCAAATTTCGTTGTATCGCTTGCAAAGTCAAGCTTAAATGTCTAAATTTTAACTTAAATCTAAGCTCTCGATTTCGGGGGCTTAGCGTATGCTTAACCTAAAAAACAATTTTCTGTTAAATAAATGACATCTATTCCAAATTATATTGATAATGTAATATTAATTATCTAATAATAATAAATTTTTTTATTCGATCTAGATTTTTTTTTATAAAAAACATGAACAATATGAACTCTATTTTCGAAGATGATCTAAATATTATGGAAATAAAGGATTTTGGAATTTTTTGGAAATAGTAAAATATGTATTATAAAATATATAGGTACCCCGTATATATACATATATATATATTTTTTTTTATATTTGGCCTAGATATGCAGTTGAACTTGCATGTCTCTAGTAAGAGAATATAAAATAAAACTTCTTATTTGTCACATAGTTTAATATAGGACAAAACGATATTTTGTAGGCTCTACAGGTTTAATTTATTTAAAAAAATTTTTTACACTAACAACAGGACTCACCAATGAACTAATTATTATTAACATTGCAATTTTTCTATTATATTTTTATATTTAAATATAATTTAATAGATAATTTTCTAAAGAGGTATAATTTGATGTTCAATTCTTTCCTTATTAATTTAAATAAAAAAATTATAATCATGAAAATCAATATTTTGTTTTCTATTTTCATATTTTTCTGAAATTAATTAATATTTATAAACAATATGTAGTTAATTTAATTTAAGAATATTCAAATAATAAACAAAATTATTATTATTAACATCTGTCAATTTTATCAAAAATCACCAGAATATCACTAAAATTTACAACGTTGCCATGTTGAACATTTATAAAATTCTTCTTTACTATTCCATGATTAAAATCTTGCGGTTCAAACAAACAATTTATTTAAGAGACGCTTTAGTTTAAGCAGACTTAGTAAAGAGAGGCATAAATGTCAAACGGTGCAATTGGGCATAATAGAAATTGTCAAACTAACCTGAACTTAAAATATTAAAAAAGAAAATTTCTGTTTTACTGTAATTTGTGGTGTTTCGAAAAAAAGGGATGTTTTATAAGATTTATGCCCAATTGCACCGTTTTACATTTATGCCTCTCTTTACTAAGTGTGCTTAAACTAAAGTTTCTCTTAAATAACTTGTTATTTTGAACCGCAATATTTTAATCATGGAATAGTAAAGAAGAATTTTATAAATGTGCAACATGGCAACGTTGTAAATTTTAGTGATATTCTGGTGATTTTTGATAAAAATGACAGATGTTAATAATAATAATGTTGTTTATTATTTGAATATTCTTAAATTAAATTAATTACATATTGTTTATAAATATTAATTAATTTCAGAAAAATCAGAAAATAGAAAACAAAATATTGATTTTCATGATTATAATTTTTTTATTTAAATAAATAAGGAAAGAAATTGAACACCAAATTATACCTCTTTAGAAAATTATATATTAAATTATATTTAAGGTTACCCTTCGGTAAGAGAAAGTTGCGCACTGTGCTGGTCACACCAGATTTTTTTTGTCGAGATATATTTAGTTTCCGATAGCACCTTAGTTTCAAACTTGCATTTTAAATGTTGACTGCTTCAAATAAACTATGGTTATTTTTCAAAATTTTAATCTCATATTTGGACATTTTATACACAATATAGATTCGTAAATAAATACAAAATTTCATAAGAATTGGAAAAAAAATTTTAATGCGTAAAAAAGTTCCAAAGGGGACCCCCTTTCGAATCGAAATTAACATACAAATCCCTATAGGAAATTAACATTGGCCAAATGCGAAGATAAGGTAGAAAAATTTAAAACGCGTAGAAAGAGAGAAGATAGTTTTGTGAGAGAGAGAGAGATATGTTTTCTCCGAAAAAAAAATGGGCGTTTAAATAATAATTGATTTTTAATCTAATAAAAAGAAAAAGATTTAAATTCGGTTACCATGGCAACCATTTATTTCTCCTATCTTTCCTATGAAGCACAAGAGTAAAGTGTGCTTCAAACAATTTTGAGGGCAAAACGAGAATATACATTTGAATATACATCTAAAAAATAATTGATTTTTGAATTTTAATCAAAATCGTTAGAGCGAATTTTGAGAAAATCGAAAAAAACTGAAAAAGTACATCAGTAAAGTACTAGTACTTTTTGGCCGATTTTGATTAAAAGCTTATTTTGTCGGTCCCGGGGGGTGTTTAACTTAAATATAAAATTTCAGCCTCCTAGCTCAATTCCTTCATGCTTAAAATTGAACACACACACACAGACACACACACAGACAGACAGACAGACCATGTCGCGAAAACCACTTTTTTGGATTCAGGGGACCTCAAAACGTGAAGATCCATCAAAATCTCGACATCGAATTTTTGACATGAAACCAATACTTTCTCTCTATATATATATTACATATATACATAGGTAAGAGAAAGTAATATAATAGAAAATCGGAATGTTAATAATAATTAGTCCATTGGTGAGTCCTGTTGGTCGTGTAAAATTTTTTTTTTAAATAAATTAAACATGTATAGCCTACAGAATATCGTTTTGTCTTATATTAAACTGTGTGACAAGTAAGAAGTTTTATTTTAAATTCTCTTGCGAGAGACATGCAAGTTCAACTGCATATCTTGGCCAAATATAAAAAAATTTATATATACGGGGCACCTATATATTTTATATTACATATTTTATTATTTCCAAAAAATTCCAAAATCCTTTATTTTCATAATATTTAGATCATCTTCGAAAATAGAGTTCATATTGTTCATGTTTTTTATAAAAAAAAATCTAGATCAAATAAAAAAATGTATTATTATTAGATAATTAATATTATATTATCAATATAATCTGGAATAGATGTCATTTATTTAACAGAAAATTGTTTTCTAGGTTAAGCATACGCTAAGCCCCCGAAATCAAGAGCTTAGATTTAAGTTAAAATTTAGACATTTAACCTTGATTTTGCAAGCGGTACAACGAAATTTGGAAAGTTAAGTATTATTTAGCGTTAAATAATGCTTAACTCATACGGTGCAATTGGGCATTATTATAATAACATAATTAAGCATAATTATGAGTCAGTTATTTTTTTTTTTGTTTACAAATTTATTTTATTGTAGAGGAAGTGTATTCTCTTATTAAATATAAACTGGTAACAGTAGGCTCTAGTAATTAAGGAAGTAATTAAAAATGAATAAGATCAATTAAAAATACTAGGTGATATCTTTCAATATTTTTGGTATTGATATAAATACTTGATAAGAGATGCACTTACCCAGGACTGTAGAATTATAAGGAAAAGTATAATCAGGTTTCCTTTTCAGTTCAAAGAAAAAAAAAACAAAATACAAAAATATAGGGCTATATTTTATTTTGATTTTTATCTCACAAATAAAATATCTATTTTTGTATTTTGTTTTTTTAATGGACCGAAAAGACTTGATTAACTTTTACTTAAATACCTGATACTTATTTCTCCAA
>JAKCPI010001875.1:0-21282 GCA_023213315.1 Euborellia annulipes | reverse complement strand
TCTATAGGGATTTTAAAAATTTTAAAAGTGAGGAGTATATTAAGGAACTGGGAAGTATGAATTTTGAAAATATTAAATCAGAACCAAATATTAATCTTAAAATCGAAATATTAAACAGGATGATTCTTGAATGTATAGACAGGCATGCGCCCATAAAGAAATTTGTAGCCAAGAAACCCCCAGCCCCCTGGTTAAGTAAAGAAATCAAAGAACTCATGATTCAAAGAGATAAGATTAGAAATAAGGCAATAAAAAGGAAAATCCCCTCATTTATTTAATGAATTTAAAAAACTACGTAATAAAGTATCCCAGATGATTATAAATTCCAAAAACCTTTACTACAGAAACCTTTTTAACAATACCAGGGACTCTAAGTCCCTTTGGAAAATCTTAAGAAGTATTAATGTCGGTGGTGCACCTCGTGAGGAAACCCCTTTGCTTTTTGACCTGAACACAGTCAACAAACATTTCACCCTTGATACAAAATCAACCAATTTCATGTCCCCTCTAACCCATACAGATAATTATAATTTTTTAAATGATGTACCTTTCAATGATACTAATTTCTTCTTCTCAAATGTAACTTTAGAAAACATAATTCTTCATTTTGCTAGAACAAATTCAAACGCAGCCGGGATAGACAAAATGTCAGTAAAATTTTATAAACTCTCACTCCCTCACATCTTACCAATAGTAGCAGATATATTTGAGCTATCATTGCAGTCCTCACATTTTCCCTCTGTCTGGAAGACGGTACTTATACGGCCAATTCCTAAAAAACCTAACCCCGCCAGTATAGAGGATTTCAGGCCCATCTCTCTTATATGCACCCTGTCTAAGATTCTTGAACGCGAGGTGTATAACCAAGTTAGTTACTTTTTAGAATCTAGGAATCTACTAGATAAATACCAGGCGGGTTTTAGGAAAAACCACAGTACCCAGACGGCTCTTCTTAGGGTTACTGAGAGTATTAAGCAGGCAGTGGACAGTAGGATGTTGGTGGCCCTTGTCTTGTTTGACATGAAAAAGCCTTCGACTCTGTAGACCACTCCCTTCTGTTAAAAAAGATGTCACTTTTGGGTTTCTCTCCTGGCGTGGTCCTGTGGTTTGGCTCCTACCTCACGGGGAGAGCCCAAATAGTGGTAGGGCCTGATGGTCAATATTCAAACGAGTTACCCATAAGTCAGGGAGTTCCCCAGGGAAGTGTCCTTGCTCCCTTATTGTTTGCCATCTTCATCAGTGATTTTCCAAAGCTAAAACATTGTCAACACCAATTCTACGCTGATGATCTCCAAATATTTGCCAACATAAAACCTCAAGATATATTCACGGGTATCGTTGAATTAAATCAGGATATAGAGGTTATATGTAGATGGGCACAATCTAACGGACTGCAGATAAATCAGAGTAAAACGAAGGCAATGATCTTGGGTGGCTCTGTTTATTTGAATAGATTAGAGGGTATGACCATGCCTCCTATCCGAGTTAACGAGAAAATTATAGAATACGAGAAAAAACTCAAAAATCTGGGGATGGTTTTTGGCCCCACGCTTAGCTGGAGAGAACATACTAGCTTCATTTCGAACAGGGTGTTTGGACATCTCTCTCAGTTTAGGCGGACGGCGGGAATATTCCCAGTCTCAACCAGAATCCAGTTAGTAAAAACATTAATATTCCCTATATTTGACTATTGCTGTTTAGTATATATAGGCTTGTCTGGAGAACTTGGCAGTAAGCTGGATAAATTGCTCAATGCTTGCATAAGGTTTATATATGATATTCCTTTATCTGACCATATCTCACCCTACTATAAAAAACTAAACTGGTTGAGATTGGGCAATAGAAGGTACTATTTCTTGGGTGCATTTCTGTCTAAATTATTCAACACGAAAGAGCCTGAATATATATATGAATTATTTAATTTTAAAAAAACTATACATGATAGAAAATTGAGAGATAAAGGACTCGAACTTCAAATGCCCATCCATCGAACGTCCTTGTTCACCAAATCCTTTACTGCTGAGTCCGTGAGACTTTGGAATTCCATCCCTGGCCATATAAAACGTATGAAGAGTGAAAACTCCTTCAAACATGCCCTCAGATGCCATCTACTGGACAACCAATAGATTGGTACTGGTACATCACAGTTTCTGCTTTCCGCGCATCGGGATGTGATTGGTTGGGTAATGGATATAAAGTGAAGGTGACTAAATATATAATTGAAAAGTCTAAAATGTATTGAAATAATTAATAGATTATTCTGTATAATGTTTATATAACTCTGTATTGCTATAAAAGAGAGCACTGTAAAAAAAAAAAAAAAAAAAAAAAGAAAAAAAGATGAAAAATCTGTAAAATTATTTGTCAGGCTCATAACAGGACAAGTAGTCCTGAGAGCTATAATAAAAACTTATTCTATTCTATTCTATTCTATCTTTATCTCTCACTCACTCTAGCGTGAGACTCTGTCCTTGGGGAAAAGGCGCTAGATGCATTGCTTGAAGATGAACCCTCCAAGGGACAGGTAAGTACCTTCCTTTGCATATTAATATTTAATAATTCAATTAAAGAATATACAATCAAGTTATTATTTGCATATAAATTAGAATGAAGCTTAGGAATGGGGTTCATCTCGTTCTAATCATCATTCGAACAACTGCCTAAACGACCAATTATTTTAAATGGCTTCGTTATAAATACAATTAAAATAAAGTATTTTTATTTATTGTATCTATTATTAAAACAAAATTGAACGCAGATTTTTTTAAAGTAAAAATATACTGGGAATTTTTTAAGGCAAAAATATACTCTTCAAACAGAAAACAAAAGTGAAATCATTTAAGAAGAAATAGCCTGCTAGGACCATTAGCGGTTCAAATAATTGTGCAACTTAATCAAAAATAAGCTTTAAATAAATGGTGTGACTGGTAATCGAAAGTTGTGTTCTGTGCTTGTCACACCAGATTTTTTGTGTCGACATATATTTAGTTTCCGCCAGTACGGTACATTTGAAATCAAAATGTAAAATTTATAAATTTAAGAAAATGCCCCCTAGTTTGGCGTAATAGGTAGCGTGTAGGGCTGGACGGTAAACCGGTTTACCGGTAAAACCGGTAAAATTTTTTACCGAAAACGCGGTAACGAACCTCTAATTCGGTAAAAACCGGTTTTTTTTCGAAAGTCGGTAAAAACCTATTTTTCGGGCGGTAAAAAATTTTGGTTCGGCGGGAAAAATGTTCCGCGGCGGCAAACCAAATTGTGGTTCCGCGGCCAAATTTCGTCCCGCGGGCGGCAAAAAAATGTTTCGGCAAAAAATTGGCGTCTCTAAAAAAGGTAAAATATTTTTTTCGGCCGGGGAAAATTTTGGTTCCGCAAAAAAAAAAATGTTCCGCGGCGGCAAACTTTGGTTCCGCGGGCGGTAAAAAATTTTTACCGACTTTCGAGAAAAACCGGTTTTTTTTCATTATCGAGGTCGGTAATGAAAATCCATTACCGTCCAGCCCTAGTAGCGTGCCTACCTCCTATACCAAACGTCGCGGGTTCGGACCCAGGCAGTCCGAAGATTTTATTTAAGCCATTTGGATACCAGATGGCTTAAATAGAAATGCCTGAATCCCCAATATATATATTACTTACAACGGTTATCGTCTAAAGTCTTAAATGGCCTGAGTTGCCGAAAAGACTGTGTGAATGTGTGTGTGAGTGTGAGTGTGAATGAGAAAAAAAAAGTGTGAAATTTAAGAAAATATTTATATTCTGTTACTATGACAACCGAAATGGTTGCCTCATCTTTCCTATGAAGTACAAGAGAAAAGTGTGCTTCAAAAGATTCAAGGGCAAAATGAGAAAATTCATTTCAAATATAAATATTTTCCCATACTAATAAATTACATCTCGAATTCAAATGTACAGTACTGTCGGAAACTAAATATACTGTATGTCGACACAAAAAATCTGGTTGACAAGCACAGAACACAACTTTCGATTACAGAAGGTAAGAGATTTTTTGTGTGTTTATTCATTCATTGGTGGATCCAATATACACACACTCACCAAAAAAATTGTGAAATCTGCCTAAGTTTCTAAAGTGTTTAAGGATATATTAAATTGAATTTTGTGATATACTGTAGAGTAGAAAATATTCCCTGTAATCGAGAGGCTAGAGTTGTTGACAAATATCAATAATGATAATCTGGAAGCCACGGGGCGCGGGTTCGGTGAATTTATTGAAATAATTTGGTTACCAAATGGTATAAATAGATATAGATACCGAAAAAGACCTTAAAAAAAATAATAATAATAAAGTCTATAGGTGCCGAAAAGATTTAAAAAAAAAGAATTTCACAAAAAGCCAGCTAGAATTTTTGAGTTGTGCCACTTAGTAAGCGATAAGACATATCGACGCTCTCAGTAGAAAAGTTTCTAACTCCACTTTTTTTTGAAAATCATATTTTTGTATTTTCTGTTGAAAAATATCATTCTCCTTATGCCCTGAAGTGGGTAAGATCTTAATTCAAATTTTTCAGTTTGAAAAGTTGCCGCACAAAGTGTTTAACAGTGGCTCTATCAATGACAATGAAATGATTTTTGGCTCTCCTGAAAAATAAACACAAATGGAGTTAGGCACTTTGCTAATTAGAACGTCGATATGAAGTTTATTTGCAGCTGACAGAATTTGCTGAGAGAATATGTCCTTTTATTAAACCCCTTTTATATGTAAGATAAACTAATGCTATTTTAACATAATAAATTTTAACCTATGTTGATGATTATAAATGAGACCAAAATGTAATCTTGAAAAGGTGTACGGAATTATTTATTTATTGTTAGCATCTGACTAAACAAAAAAATAACAATTATTACTACACTCATTATTACTACGTGTACCTATATATGGTATATTCAGTAAACGATGAATTAGGTAATATTTAAATTTTTGTAAATGAAAAAAAAGAAGGGGATGGGAGAAAAAACGAAGGGGCAGGGAGAAAGAAAATAGAAGGTCCATATTTGCAGAAAAAATTGACTCATTTGTGACTCTCATTCTCGTTTCCCCTTCGATTGGTGCGTGTATAGAATGCTTATTTTTTCAACATTGACTGAGAGGGTGGTGCTGGTATATTTTAACTTATTAAAGTTTAAATGACAAACGTTTTCCCTCGTATGTATAGAACCAGAGAGAGAGAGAGTCTATATCTCTCTGGTGTTGCTAAACGGATAACGAATACATGTATGGAAATGGGTCGATGACACTCAGAGCTCAGTGTATAGGGAGAGAGAAGAGGAGCGAGCAAGAAACTTGCCGAAGAAAGAAAGAGACAGAGAGATGTGGACGTGAATGGAAAGCATATAGGATTCTCTATCTCTATCCCACTCACGCACACAATGGGACACACGCAGCATGCAGGCTGCGTGCACGCAACACGCAAAGGGCATTGACGTTTGCGACAAGTCGAAGCACAGGTGCGCGATGTGCCAGATAGTTTCTAGTAGTGTTCGAAAACTAGTGATATGACTAAGAAAGAATCTTTTCTGTTTTTTTTTTTTATGTTAATCTCTTGGAGCTGAAGATGGAAGAAGAAAAGTATAAAAATTGTATAATCAGAGATTAATTTTAAAATATAGTCTCTGATTTTTATCAAAAGGGATTATAAAAAAAAAAAAAATGGTAAAGAATTTGAAGATTTAGTGGAGAAAAAATATTAGTTATTATAGTAAATTAATGATAAAAGATCTCCATTTGTTATTAATAATGAGTTAGAAATAACAGAGTTATACTCTGCTTAACACTATACTAATATGCTTTAGAAATCCATTTACTAATAATACTCACTAATAGTGAACTAGAAAATTTATCCGGCCAATAGTAAATAATCTATATGTCGTAGACAGATCGTGAAATTAGATAGTTCATGAACTGTCTAGACCAGTGGTTCCCAACCTTTTTTGACCCATCGCCCCTTTCTGGAGGTTGACTAACACCTATCGCCCCCCTTTACATTTTCATTGTATGCCTAATTTTAATTTAAAGTAAAGTGTAAATAATAAAGCAGTTTTATTATTTTAAACAATTTTATTACCGTAGGCCTATATACAGGGCCGCAGACAGATTTGACAGGCCCCGGGGCTACTTAGAAATACGGCCCCCCCCCCCAAAAAAAAAAAAAACTTAGTTTTTTTTTTTAGTATGTAAAAGGCTATTGTGGCCTTCATGCCAACACTTTTTTACACAGTTTTTGACACAACTCTTGAAATAGTTATACATAGCTTACAATATTTATTTAAATAAAGTTATATAAAATTTTTTCAAAATTTCCTAAACAAAAAGTTACAAAGTTTTAATTTATCGAGGCCAGATCTGGACAGAGGATCTGGGGGTATGGAAAATTTTTTGAAAATTAGCCACTGAAATCTGCGTTTTTAGCTATCCTGAGTCGTAAAAAAGATCAAACTTGATTTGAGCTTAAAGGGCCCGGGCCCCCTGAGGAAAAAATCAAGAAAATGATTTTTTTTGAAATTTAAGATTTGAGCTAAAAGTGACGTTTCAATTCTAGATTGGAATTATCTTCAGACTATTTTATTTTTATGATAATATTTTGTCCTCTTCTATCCTGACCATCCTGTAAATAGATTTTTCTCTTTGATTTTTATTTTTTTAAATTTTAGTAAACTAATAATTTTTCTCCCTTTGAATACTCATCGCCCGCCAATCGCCCCCAGCTTATTTATCGCCCCCCTGAAAACCCAAATCGCCCCCATGGGGGCGATCGCCCCAGGTTGGGAACCACTGGTCTAGACATTTCATGAACTGCAGCCAGATCGTGTAATGGTCAAACAGTTACATGATCTGGCTAAAAATTTTAGAAAGTTCATGAAATGCAATTGGGCCTTAGACAGATCGTGTAATGCTCGAGAATTACATGAAATGTCTAAATTTTTTAGGCAGTTCATGAACTGCCTAACAGCAGTTTTGCCGATCGTGTACTGTTTGTAATTTAATGCAATAAATCTAAAAAAAAAATTTTATTTTTTTCGAAAATCAAAAAAAGGGCTTCTATAAGTTGTAGACATTTTAAATCGCTTTAATTTAAAAAAAAAATTGAGGTTATAGCTTCAAATTTGTGGCCGCTGGAATCTCCCAAAAATTAGAACCCCGAGACGCGCACCTTTACTCAAGATTTACAAAGTGAAGAAGATTTGGAAAATTTAGTACCGGTAATCGATAATAATAATAATATTGAAAAAAATTGACTTTTTTCGAGATCTTTATTTGCTTTACAAACAGTAGACGATCGGCAAAACTGCTGTTAGGCAGTTCATGAACTGCCTAAAAATTTAGACATTTCATGTAATTCTCGAGCATTACACGATCTGTCTAAGGCCCAATTGCATTTCATGAAGTGTCTAAAATTTTTAGCCAGATCATGTTTGACCATTACACGATCTGGCTGCAGTTCATGAAATGTCTAGACAGTTCATGAACTGTCTAATTTCACGATCTGTCTACGACATATATAGTAAATAAGAACAAGCTTAACCCTTGGACTAAAAAAATTAGTTCTTTCACATACAATTAGCTATCTGAGAAATAGTAGTGTAGTAGTAGTAGTAATTTTCTTGGCCTCCAACCGTTGGTAATTTCTATCTGAGAAATAAGGAGTTTTCTGAAGTTAGAAGGGAGTTAGAAACTTAAATTAATAAAGACATAAAAATTATTAAAGATAAAAATTGAAATTAATTTAAATACATATTATATTTAAAATAATTAATTAAAAATAATTTTTTACAAAAATTCAAAAATTTCCAAAAAATAAACAAGATAAACGGTTTGCATTCCAATTTGCCAATGGTTCCAAACTTCACATTGGTTTTGACATATCGTCATATGGCTAAATTACCAACGGTTGGAGGCCAAGAAATTACTACTACTACTACTACTACATATCGCCAATAGCTGCTGCACTTGTGTTTCTAATATCACCCCTTTTTTAAGCCTTATACAGAACTTTGGCTCTTGGCTAAATAACATCGACCTGGGCTCTTTTTTAATCATTTGATTAGCCTAACTAAATGTGAAAATACTCGAAAGTCAAAGTTAAGTAGCTTATCCGTTCGATAGCTAGTTAACTAGATGTGAAGAAACCGGCCCTAAGTCTGAAATAGTGAACTTGTATTATGATTTAAGAAGATCCCAGACTAATTTGTATTTTTAAAAGGATAACCATTTATTTTAGATTACGAATCTAGGGGATATATATATATATGTTTTGACAAAATAAATCTCTTTATAAAGACGAAAACTTTAATTAATTCTGAAAACAAAAATCCTTGGTGCCTTAGCTTCCTTCATCACAGAAACAAAAGAATTATAATTATTTATATCTATATTCATTCAAGAAAAAGAATTTTTTTATTAGAAAATAAGCGAGATGGGATAAAAAAAAATAGAATCTAAATATGAGAAAATATTGAAATGTTATGTGACAAATCTCATTTCGTGTAGGTTGGTAATCTTTAAACAAAGCAAAAAAGTCCTCGGAAATCTAATAAGAATCCCTGGAGTATATCGAGAAAAGGAATCTTTGATCTTACCATTACTTTAGTTTTGTGTACGTATATCTTGGGTTTTAACTAAAAAAAAAAAAGATTGGTTCTTCGTTTTGTATGCTCTTTTTTAATAAAGGTATAGATTAAGTAAAATAATGCTTAGAAAGAGATGAGATTTTTTTATTAGACAAAATAAAGTTTTCAACTTAACGCCCTTGAAATCAATCAACAGTAATTACAGTATATTGAAAATCAGAAGCTTAAAATATTTTACATAGCCCCTAATTATTTCTTGCTAATCCGGCCTAATCGGGACCGGCCCTCGTAGCGGAAGGAGATAATCCAAATAAATAGGCCTGAAAATCATCTCCGGATTTTTATTTTTCTTCATTCTTCTCAAAAGAAATTATTGTAAATTGTTTTGCCACATTGTATTTTTAAGAATGCCGGATTGGTGTTTGTTTTCGAGAATTCTTTTTCAAATATTAATGTGTAACAATGCCCTCGGGGCTTGGATTAGCTGGTATGCCGGAGTATCGAAGTCCGGATTAGCAAGATTATAATTTTTTGATTCTCGTAACTTCTCTTTTTCAATGAAGAATTGAAGATGCTCAGAAGAAATAATTTTTTTTATACTGTGCAAATAGTTTCACTCAACAAACTGATATTAAAATGATGTAGAAATGATGAGAGTTCCGGGAGATTAGAAATGTAACAAAATTTATATTTTTTCTATGAAAAAATCTGGTGTGACTGGCGCAGAGCACACAACTTTCTCTTACCTTCGGTAATCGAAAGTACTGTACTGTGCTTGTCACACCAGATTTTTTGTGTCGACATGTATTTAGTTTCCGACAGTACGGTACATTCGATTTTCAAGATGTAAAATTTATAAGTATGGGAAAATGTTTATATTTTGTTACCATGGCAACCATTTCTCCTATCTTTTCTATGGAGTACAAGAGTAAAGTGGTCTTCAGAATATGTCAATCACAAAATGAGAATATACATTTTAAAGAGCAACTAAAAAATAGTTGATATATGAATTTTTAAAAAAATCGTTGGAGCAAATTTTGAGAAAATCGAAAAAAAACTGAAAAAGTGCATCAGTAAAGTACTAGTACTTTTTGGTCGATTTTGTTCAAAAGCTTCGTGTCACGTCCCATGGGGGTGCCTAACTTAAATATAAAATTTCAACTTCCTAGCTCTTTTCGTTCTTGAGATATTTTGTTCACAGACACACAAACACACAGACAGACCATGTCGCGAAAACCACTTTTTTGGATTCAGGGGACCTCAAAACGTGAAGATCCATCAAAACCTCGACATCGAATTTTTGACATGAATCCAATACTTTCTCTCTATATATATATTACATATGTACATAGGCAAGATAAAGTAAAATGAAATGATTTTTCACTTTAAGTTAATACGTACTGTATATGATAAAAAATTCCTTTAATTAAATTAAATTTAAATATTTTAAAAACATATTTGATATTTAATAAATCCATATCTGAAAAGAATTGCCTCACTCGAGAATCGAGCTAAGGATCAACAGAATAGGTACACTGATTTGTGGACTTGTGATTCGATTTTCAACTGAGTAGTCAACAAATAAGCTTGTTTTAATCTGTAGTTAGATTCCCGGATGAGGCTTTTTTTCAGATAATTTTTACTTTCTCTTACCTCTATATATATGTGAATATATATAGAGAGAGAAAGTATTGGATTCATGTCAAAAATTCGATGTCGAGATTTTGATGGATCTTCACGTTTTGAGGTCCCCTGATTCCAAAAAAGTGGTTTTCGCGACATGGTCTGTCTGTGTGTGTGTGTCTGTCTGTGTGTGTGTGTGTCTGTGTTCACTTTTAAGCATGAAGGAATTGAACTATGAGGCTGAAATTTTATATATAAGTTAAACACCCCCCGGGACCTGAAAAATAAGCTTTTAATCAAAATCGGCCAAAGAGTACTAGTACTTTACTGATGTACTTTTTCAGTTTTTTTCGATTTTCTCAAAATTCGCTCTAACGATTTTGATTAAAATTCAAAAATCAATTATTTTTTAGATGCTCTTTCAAATGTATATTCTCGTTTTGCCCTCAAAATTGTTTGAAGCACACTTTACTCTTGTGCTTCATAGGAAAGATAGGAGAATTGGTTGCCATGGTAACAAAATATAAATATTTTCCCATGTTTATAAATTTGACATCTTAAATTCCAATATATTGGCGGAAACTAAATATATGCCGACACAAAAAATCTGGTGTGACAAGCACAGAACACAACTTTCGATTACCGAAGGTAAGAGAAAGTTGTGTGCTGTGCGCCAGTCACACCAGATTTTTTTTTAATAATTAGGCCTATTTTTTATCTATGTATTAAATATTTTGCAAAATTTTCTTAATCAAATGAATAATTTATTTTCTCAATCTAGAATTGTAAATTGAAAAATAATTTCATTTTTTCAAAGGAGAAAAATATATTAATTTTGTTACATTTCTAATCTCCTCGAACTCTCATCATTGCTACATCATTAATTTCGAGAAAAATAAATAATTTTTAGAAGGAAGAGATTAAATTGTAAGCCTGTTGCTTTGATGTAAACAATAAATGACAACAGGCGGGATTGGCTGTCAGCTGAAAGTGGAGGTCGTGCACAATCGGCTGATTGTTCCTCAAAATCCCGATTCCCATGGGCAACAAGTAACAACCACTGCTTCTGTGGCTCATGTCAATCACTTCAAAGCTCTTCTTACAAACACTCATTTCCAACCTACGCCTTCATATAACCACAGAGAAGGTCCTTTACAGAGTAGCTTTAGAGCGGTATACTCCTAATTAGCGTTCTTTCCAAAATTTTAATAAAATCAATTGACTGGTTTCTAATCTCATCCTACGACCCCTCAGATCATTGAATTAATTAACAACATTCTATATTACATTTAAAATTTATTTAGCCCTCGGGGCATGGCGTAGAGGTTAGCGTGCTAACCTCATATAACAAACGTCGCGGGTTCGGACCCCAGGCAGTCCGATGATTTTATTTAAGCCAATTGGATACCAAATGGCTTAAATAAGAATGCCTGGACCCCATATATGTATATTTATCAATAACGGATATCGTAAAAAGTCTTATATGGCCTCAGTTGCCGAAAAGACTGTGTGAATGTGTGTGTGAGTGTGAGTGTGAATGAGAAAAAAAGTGTGTTTTTTATAAAAAAAAAAAAATTTTTATTTATATACAATAATTTGTTTATTTTTATTTTGCCCGCTTAATCAAAAGCCATTGGTCTATATCAGTGGTTTCCAAACTTTATGTTACAACGCATCCCTTAAAAATATTTATTCATACCCCCCTCCCTTATTTTGTAAAATAATACAAAAACAAAAAATTTTAATGCTAAAAAATATATATTTATATTATGGCTGCGTCAAAAAAATTCCAAGACATATGCAGCCCATATTATTTCTTTTATTGTGCCGTTCCAGACTGACGTTTCGGCCACTGGTCTAGGCCATCTTCTTAATTTTGAATAAAAAAGAAATTAAAATTTCATTTATTCTCGCCTCCGACCCTGAAGATGTCCTAGACCAATGGCTGAAACGTCACAAATAAAAGAAATAATTATAATAATAATATATTATAATAATGGCTTGGGATTTTTTTGACTTGGCGTTAATAATACTTCCAGCCAGATATACATTACAATAAATTAATTTATATAAAAATATTTTTTTTATTTATTCCTATTTATAAAACTAGCAACTATTTGGAAAATTGCTCGCTGTGGCTAATATTCGCGCCTCCCCTTAGACAAGCCCGCGTTTCCCTAGGAAGGCGCGCCTCACAGTTTGGAAAACGCTGGTCTATATTATATTTTATTCTTTAAGTGGAGACGAAGAGCTAAAGAGGAGAAAGAAATAGAAGTAGAATAATAGTGAACCAAGACAAAATAGAATCTATGTCAATTTATCATGGGGTAGGACAGAAGAAAACAACCCAAATTGAATTTCAATTGTTGAAGAACTCTGGCTGTAGGCTTAATGCTGATGGAGTCAGAGAAATAACAAGGTGATTGTAGCCAAATTTTCTTTTATTTAGAAATTCGCCCTCACGGCCTGAGGACTAGGCCATCTTCAGAGCCGGCCGGGAATAAATGTGTGGATACTTTTAAAAAACAGCGACAATATTCAGCCTGTGGTCTGCTAATTGCAAAACGTAACCACATCAAAATGAATTCTAAGGAAGAGACTCCACTAGACAGGGGCGTATATAAGGGGGGGGGGGGCGGGGGGCCCCGGCCCCCCCCCCGAAATTTCCCAAACACATATACATATATAGGGTTATACAGACATCAGCGCAACAAATTTTTCCGCAGGATAAAAATCTTTGGTTCCGCAAAAGAAAAAATCTTCTGCAAAAAATTTCGTGTGAAAAAAAATTTAGTTTCTTAAAAAAAAATTTTCCGCAGAAAAATTTTTGAGTTCGGCCCCCCCCCCCCCCCGAAAAAATTTCTATATACGCCCCTGCCACTAGAGTAACTCAAAGTAAGAAAATTTTCTCTGGGGACCGTCAAATTTGTACGAATTAGCCGGAAATACGAATAATGGGAATACGAAATATCGGTATTCCACAGAATAAGTTTTTCATTTTTCACCTGGCTGCTCTTTTTTCCGTCCATTTACTAAATAATAATAACTATTATTTATTAAAAAGTGATAAATTATTTTAATAAAAATTTATTTCAGTGGATGGCTCTACCTCATCCGGATGTTTTAATCGAAAAAATCGATACTTCTGAATTTTAATTATAAAACTTTGTAAGGTCAAGTCCGGAGTTGGTAAAGGGGAGGAAAAAAGCTCTAATGCTATATTAATTATAAACATAATACAAATGACAGTTGGCGAGAAAACGGGTGTTAAAATACGACTTTATTCTCCCGGCAAAAGCCGTTGCGATTTTAATTAAGAAATTTTAACGATGTATGCCTTCGAAGAAGGGGAAGGTATGAACAGTACATTTACCCGTGAATTTATTTGATCATGAGAAAAGTTTATTAAAGCTTGAAACAAAACTAGTATTAACAAAACTTCATTGCAATCTAGAATAACAGGTTCTATTAATTTCTAATATAGGCCTATATGTTAATAATATTTTTATATTATAAATGGTATGTCATTTCAGAGGACAATTCGATTCTTTATTAATAATTATTTGCCTAAGGAAGAAAAATGTATTTTAGTGATAACAGATTTATATGTATGCAAATATTTTATTCAAATACTCGTTAGGAGTGGCTATTTTAAATTCCAAAGCCCTTTTCAGTCTATGTGCTCAGGCAATCTGCATGTGAGTAATCTAAAGTGGCACATTTATTTAATCAAGACTTGTTATTGGGTACAAAGGCTAAAAATAAAGAAGGATACCAAAAGCTTTCTCAAAAATGGAAGATTAATTTACACATTTTATCTATTTATATTGAATTTACATTTTAATGTCCAGCGCAGGAGGATTAGGGAATAAAATTCGATTTTTTTACTTTATATATTCACACGGCAAATAATAGAATGAGAATATAAATCTCTATTCTTATTTTAATCCATAAAAATAAAGATTTGATAGATTTTTGGCACGGGGAGGCTATTTATTTATTAAATTAATTGGAGGCCAATATAATGTGATTAAAATTAAAACGAATTTCTGACTTCTAAAATAAGCGAGACATTTATCTATATGATTTAAAATTAAGTTCAAAATTTGCAGCAAAATTTTAATATGTAGCAGAGTAAATAAAAGGCTTAAGCAGCCATGAATATATCTTTATTGCATTCGAACCCGCAGCGACGTTTCGGCGAACATGGTCGCTGTGGGTTATGAAATAATCATAGCTGCTTAGCCTTTTATTTATTCTGCTAAAGTATTTAGCTAAAGTATTGGGCCGGCGCCCAAGAATAAGGGGAGTCCACCCGCCGCGAAAGCGTGGAGGTCTTAATTCGACTCCAGGCAAGGGCGAATACAGGGGGGGGTAAAGGGGGTAATTACCCCCTCCCCCTTCCGAGATTTGAAAAAAAAAAAAAAACTTTTTTTCAGAAAAAAAAAATTATTTTTAATGTAAAACTTTAAAAATGTGATTTGTATTTATATTCTGGCAAACAAGTACAGAATGCGTCTTTAAATTACCGAAATTAAGAAAAAAATTGTGTGCTGTGCGACGAGTCACACCAGATTACTCCCTCCCCCCCCCCCCCCGAGAAACACCTCTGGATCCGCCCTTAACTCCAGGGGGTGCAATTTTGCCCAATCTTAAGCACAAACATATCTCGCAAACTTGCTATCTTAAACGATATATTGACATGCTAATGAACAGTCTATTTGAGCATTGGTTGAAAATATTCCATCCTTTTCAAACAATGCTCTACCTAGTTAAAGTATTTTAGTTCCTTAATATCAAAATGGGATATAAATAAAGTTCTGATCTTGAAATTTATTTTTATTTTTTTTTCTATTAGTTGCTTATATCTGAATAATAATTATTTTTATATAATATTTGTTTTCTTCTACTATTTGTAATAAAGTGGAAAATTAACATATTAAACAAGAAAATATTCAAAATAAAATCAATCGTGTGGATATTAGTAAAAGATATATTAAACATTTTGAAAAAAAAAAATGATTTTTTTAAATAATAAACATAATAATGATAAAATTATATCATTAATTAATTAAATGCAAAAGTGAAGGAAATTCAAGGACACGTTTGATTAATTGAGAGTATTGGAGACTCATTTAAGCACAAAAACAATGAGGGAAGCAAAAACAAATACAGTCAAGGCTAAATATATAATGAAAAGTATCTCTATTTAAAGGAAAGTTGACATGCATTAATTAATATGTCCTTTCTACCTTAAGATAGGCGTAAATATTTAATAATTTTAAGTTTTATTATTTGCCCAAGATATCGATCAAAAATTAAAGGTCCCAGCAAGGGCGGATCCAATCCAGAGGAGTTTTTCGGGGAAGGGGAGGGGGTGTGATAGCACACAACTTTCTCTTACTTTCGGTAATTTATAGTTGCATACTGTACTTATTTACCAGATTTTTAGTGTCGAAATAGATTTGAACCCTCACCGAGTATTTCCATCATCACCCTCGACTTCGAATTTTTGACACCCTCGCAATATTACATATACAGTATAGGAAAGAGAAAGTATAATTAATTTTTAAAATTATATATTCAAAAGAAAATTTAATTTCCAAGAAAAATATTTTCCACAAATCTCAGGAGGGGAGGGAGGGATAATTACCCCTTTAGCCCCTCTTGTATCCATCCTTGAGTTCCAGGGGTTCAATAAGAGATTAAAAGTGAATATGGTAATTTTATATTCCAAGTAAACAGTGTTTTTTTTTTTTTAAATTTAATATCAAAATCCTATATTTGGGATATAAAAATATTTATGGCGCATTTGTAATCTGTGCAAAATTTTACATTGATATGTCCAGTAGATTTCAGGTAATGTCACGGAGCGATAAATAGACCGATAAACGGAATCGATTTTTACCGTATAAATCAGTATTTTTGAGTTCACAATACTTAAAACTATACATTTTAATAATAAAATAGCTTATAAGGCAAAGGAAGAGAAAAATAATTGTTTCGAAAGGACTATTATTTTCCCATAAATAAATTATGAGCCATTGGATGAAAATTAAGAAAGGTGAGCCAGGAACCGGGAAGAAAGGGGGCAAGGAGCAAGTTTGGGTGTTTGTTAATTGAATTATTAGAGCTGGCATGGGTTAGCACCCTTTGGCGTCTTTTGGTGAAAAACTCGAGACCGTTCTGTGCCCTATTCGCCATTCGCCATTCTTTGTACTGGCACTCTTGAGCCAAATTGAATTTGCTCTCCTCGCGACAGGGTAGCCTCCTCGCTTTGTAATTAAATGTGAATGGCTCTATTAGATTTCCTTCAAAGCACTTTGGTTGGATATTTATGTTAACTGAAATCACGTCATCTTTCATTTATAATACATTTTAATGTTTATTCATTGAAGTTTTATCGAGCCATATTCGAATTTATTATTAATTTTTTAATTAATAAAATATTCTTAAACACAGAACTGTCGCTATATGTAAATTTTCTGTTAATACAACGGATAAATTTTCATAATAAATATAAATTCTTGATAGCCCTCGGACTTGGTGTAGGGCTTAGCGTGCTAACCTATGGGTTCGGACCCATATGGAATGGAAATATAAGTCATCTGAAAAATATAGAATTTGAATTAATTTTGCTCATTTTATTTTAATAACTATTGTATATGAAATTTACTTACCTACCATTGAAATTTCATGTAAAATTTAAACTTGAACTTCTTTTTCTTTAAAATAAAACAAAAACAAAATTGGGAAAGAATTCAAGCAAAAATAACGCACTTCACGAATAACTCTTTTTATTATTCGCATCAAAAGGAGGTTGCGAAATTTCAAAAAAGAATTGCAATTTATAATCCGAAAAACCGTAAGGTCGGGGGTCTGAAGAAATCATGTCAGTGAGAATGAACGTGATTTTTTGGATTAAGAGTAAACGTGAGATCAGGGGGCTTCATGAAAGAGATCCTACCTAGTCTAATTAGAAATAGAAAAATGAATTGTCCCCCCCCCCCGAACCTGGGCCTCAATCTTTCAATCAGATCTGACCGCATCTCCTTATGAATCGTTCATGGAACAAATCAACGAGAATATAATTCATTTTACCTCTCTGTTGGATCATAAATAAAAATACAATTAAGGGACTCTAACAAAACGAACTAGCTAAAGATTAAAAAAATTATTCTCGTTGGCATGGTGCATCCCTCCAGGCCTTTCTATATTTAAATTATTAAACTACAATTTAAGTGGTAAAAATGAATTTTCAAATTATAGATCGAAAAGTGTGTATGGGTGAAAGGGTGAATGAAACCATCAGAATATGAAATATTTACCTTTCGAGGCACTGCAAGTCACTCGAAGCTCCATGCAGCCGTTGAGTTCAGCTTCAAACCACAATTGCATAGGTGGGACACACACGAATCTGCAAAAGAGAACGTCTTTTAGAATTTCACTCTCTTATCAAAAGATATCAAAAGAATTTATAAATAAAATTTTCATTTAAAGTAATTTAAGCTATATGAAATTTAAAAAATATTATTTGTCGATGTTTCAAAAAATTTTAATATGCGTAATACGCCACAGTCACCCTCGGGCTTGGCGTAGTTAGTAGCAAGGGTCGAGGGTTCGGGATCCGAACCTGGGATCCAGACAGTCCTATGATTTTATTTAAGCCATTTGGATACCAAATGGCTTAAATAAGAATTCCTGGACCCCAATATATATAGTATATTTTCATAATAACGGTTATCGTTTAAATACTTATATGGCCTAAGTTGCCGAAAAGACTGTGTGTGAATGTGAGTGTGAATGGAAAAAAAGTGTGTGTTAAAAAAAAAATACGCCACAGTCGGGCTTTGTTTTTATATACATATATTTAAAAAAAAAAAATTAATGATGTTAACAACAAAATAGTTATGTTTCTCTTAAGCTGGAAACATACATTAATATTTGTCTAACAATTGTAAGTGAATAATTTAAATAAAAATTAAATTGCTCATGAGGACTATATTTCCTTTAAAATCAACAACAAAATTTAGATGATAGATTTTAATAATTTTTGATATAAATTTATATTTAGTAAAAAAAAAAAATTCATTGTATAATTTCAGGAATAAAAAGCTTCTAAAATATTAATGGCTGCAGTTTATGTGCTATGGAGAAAGGGGTGTATATTAAATATATATGCGAGATTTTTTTTAATTGATGGCAACTCATATTCCCTAGCTGGATTTGATATCCTGACTATTAATCTTGAGTCCTTATCGATTATTCATGCGATTTAATTTCTTAACTGAACGATAAAAAAGAGTATGTCCTCTCTAATAATTTATACTCTTCTATTCAAAACTTTGTAAAATAAAAAGTTAATAGGTGAAAATGAATGAGTTATTTTCACCCAACAAGAAGACTTCCCGAATTTTAAGTTATCTCTCACATTCAAGAGTTCGGGTTTAAAAAAAAAGAAGAGATTTTCTACAGCCCGCAAGGGAATCCTGTTAAATCGAAAAAAAAATGTCTGTCATGCGTCAAACTTAAAAATAACCATTTTCTCAGCAAGAAAATTGAAGGGACCATTTCGTGGCCAGAAATGGACAGAGTTTGAAAACAAACTCAATTCTCCTGAGTCGCACTTCTTCCTATCTGTTATTAGTCATTAGTTTCATATAAATTGGGATTGTGGGATCTGAAGTTTTTTATAAATAGAAAATAAATGAGATAATAACCGAATTAAAAATATTAAACGAATCTATCTGTTTTTTAATTGATTTTTTGTCTTCTTTTATTTCATTATTTTTATTAATCACGTTAGTTTATTCAAAGAGGGTGTTTTTTCTCCAGCTAGAATAGATTTAAAAAATTGATGTCTATTTTTTCACAAGGCAATAATTAATTGGACTCTGTTACGCATTAGTGTGTCAAGCGCCAGCTACCGAGTTTTGAGAAAATTAACAATAAAGTTTTTTGTTTTCATTGGATTATATATAATTTTTTTTGTCAATTGTGCAAGTAACATTAAATATAAATTTTTTTAGGACATATTTCATAAAAAATACTATTAATTATAGCAGGATCGTGCGTGAAACACTTGAGGCAGCACTATAGCTAAATAAAGCGCTGTCTAGTGTTCTTTTGACAAACTGTAAACATTCATTGCAAACAACATAAAAATATTTTAAAAAATGGAAAAAATAGCCAAATACTGATTTCAACTAGTTGTCAATGCTGTTATACGCGACCACAATGATGAAAAAAGAGAGAAAAAATATTCAAAAGCTCAAATCATGTCTATGGGGTAGTTGAAAAAACAAATTCTTGAAAGTGTCATAAGCGTCAAAGTCACATTTAAATCAAAATCATTCGTTTATATTCAGTTCTTATCAATATGAGAAAATAATGAATTTTGGAACTTTAGATAAAATTTTAAAGTTCTTGGTCGTTCAATATCTTACGAAGCAATGTTGCAGGTTATGTTCATCTACTTCTTCTGGAATTGCGAATAGGTCTTTATGACCCAAAAGAAGAGGATTTAATAGTACTTATTAGTTTATTGTTTATTAGTTTACACTTAGCAGCTTTTTTAGTAATTCACGAATTTTTAATAGCCGGATCCCTCACAAAAGGATTGTATATTTTTTAAAAATATTTTTGATTCCAGGAAAAATCGAGGGAATATAAGACGGATGTTCCGATTTTTCGTTGTTTATAAAATGAGTATTACTACAAATTCTCGAATTTTGATTTGGGTACCCAGTCTTTTGGATTTTCTACTGAAATGGAAAAAAGTTTTAAGGTTAAGTTTTTATTATGAAATAAATGCATAACATGTCTAAGAACCTGGTTAACAAAATGAGTTATTTACATGCGTCGAGTTTAATCTCAAAATTCATTTTTAATTATATAATATATTTTTAAATTAATTTTGGACTTAGTCATATTTTTTTACTGTTTTTATCCACCATTTTACGTTTTGCTATTTTCATATGGCTTATCTGGAAATTTATAAAATGTCACTTTCACATCCATTCCATGTTTCTGAAGTGATGTATTATTACAGCCACCGGATACAGCAATTTTTTCTTAAAGTCGACAAACTTCAAATAATCTACCAATATATTTAGTTATAGTTATTCAAAAATGAATCACATGTTAAAAAATATTTAACAAATCCCCCGACTAGTTAAGATGATTGCCACTAGTTGGCGCAAAGGTCTAGACGCACGGTCCCTATAATAAATATGGTTTTCAAACTTATCGATTCCGGTGACAATTGACAGATGATAGAGATGAAATAATAATCAAAATATAATAATTATAATTAACAACAAACACAAATAAATAGACGACACAAAGCCAAGAATTTGCGAAATGCCTTTCAAAACAAAGGCGATTTCAACGAAAAAAAGAACGAATTGACAGATAGCGAACGAAAGAATCGAGTGGCAAAGACGCAATCGCCGACAGCACGTTGTCAGGCCTGCGGTCACGTGTCCTGTCACGAGGGTGGCGACTATGAGGGGGGCTGAGAGAGGGTCGAATGATCCCTGTCTGCCATCTTTCGACCACAACAAAACAAAACTTCAAAATAATGCGCGGCCGGCTCAAGCGCCCTCCCCCGGTGAACACCTGGTTCACAACAAGGGTTGCAGATTTTCCAAGGGATACGACCAACTTGGATCTCGACAAGCTCGAAGAGTGCTCCGTGACCCTGAGCAGGGACCCTTATGCCGAGTTGCTATGACTCGGGAATAGAGTCAAACTCAGGGCTAACCTCCGTCAGGATCGCCAAGTCCTGAAGTAGGTTTGTCCTCAAAAGGAGTCCCTACCGGCTAACGGTTTGATGAGAAACACACAGTCACTTAGTGTCATTTTCACACCACTGCACTTTAACGTTTAAACAATAAAACACATAATCTAATCTAATCTAACCTTAAATCTAATTATATTACTTGAACAAACTGAATGAATTTTAACTGGATACTTAGGTACATACATACATATAATTATGTTACATTGGTAATGGAGAATTTTTTTAGATTGGTCGAACGATTTCTCTTTGAGTGGTTTTTTAGTTTTACGATG
>JAKCPI010001874.1:0-22349 GCA_023213315.1 Euborellia annulipes | reverse complement strand
AATATGACTCAATGATTTGTCATTTGAGCTCACACTCTCGAAAAATGGACTGATGATGGTTATACTTCATAAAAACCGAAACTGTTTCCTCAATAGAGGGTTTCATTTCGTGGAGACTAACTTACCTGGCTGCTTGCTCCTTTATCCTCTTATTATAAAATAAATGAGATCGACTATCGTGAACCCTCGTTTATATCTCACAGACCCCCAATTCTATTTTCACTCCCTGATGGATCCCTCGGGGTCGATCTGGGCCACTTTGGGAATCTCTCAGTCTAAACCATGAATTAAAACCTTTCCGTAGAGGTTTTATAGGTGCCACCTGCCTCACCATGGGAATATTTACCCTATTCTTTTTGAGTTTTTCTTGTTTTTACAATGTATGAATCATCAGAAGGTGCTGAATTTTATATGTAAAATTGAGTAGGGAGTGTTAGCAGTGATTAAAATGAAATGCAGAGCTTCCACCATTTATATGGACAGAAGAAGTCAAAAAAAAAATCTCCTTTGATTAATTAAAAGTAATTAATTATTGACACTATTATGCTCAAAAAAAGAACCAAAAAAAGAATAAAGCAAATCAGTTTTATATTTCAGTAATATTTAATAGATATTATCAGGTCTATTCTCTAAGCAAAAACGTTAACTTTTAACATCTGTAAGCAACATTAATTCATTTTAACACTTCCTTGCCTCAAATAGCTATTGTATAAACAAAAGCTTTCAAGCCAAAGCTTTAACATTTAGTAAATAGTTTTAAAAATTAATGTCATGTCTAGGGGGTGCCCTTTAATATTTTAACGTCGTATTTAAAATAATAATGGCGTCCTTGACCTAAAAAAGTAAGGGTATGATTTTCATCGCTTTGAAAAAAAGCAACATGTTAACGTCGCTGTTAAAACTTTGTTTAAGAAGCATTTTTTAACGTCGATTGTTTTTACATTACTTTTTAACACCCATTTGTTGATAATTTTAAATTTTAACGTCTGTTTTTAGAGAATAGACCTGATTATGGGCAAGAATTTTTATTATGACATTGATATATATATATATATATTCTTTACCAAAATATTTGATTATCGTGTCGTTGTAAAAATTGGGAGCATTTTATTAAATTAAAATGACACGACACGAATGTCAAAAATTTCGTAAATGATATATTTTAAATATATATATAATCTTTAGAAATATGTTGGACTAATATGAATCTTTGGTATTTATATTAATAAATAATTTAAAAAAAGAAAAGATTAAAGTGAGCTAAAGGGAAAACTTTTTCCAAAGATTATATATATATTTATATATACGTATATATCTATAATTACATGACTAGCTAAAAAGGCAGGATATAATTTCATTATAAGAAACCTGTATAATTAAAATGTGTTTATTATGTAAAAATTACTGTCTATTAATTATCTAAGCCTAATTCACTGACGAGCAGAGGAGGCAGCACATATTTTTTTTTTTAGTGCGATTTAAATCGCAAACAAATATCGTTCTATATTCGAGATTTAGTATCAGAAGTTGAAGACGACAAACTTGCATTTAATTCGGGGAAAAGCTGTGTGAGAATGAAATAAGCGACGTCGTAGTGATTCCAGTAAGCAGTATGTGATGTAAGCGCAGCAAGGTAACTGCTTGGCAGATTCGTCTCTCGAAGAACATAATCAAGTCGATAAGGAATGCCTTGCAAAAAAAATAAGCAGGTAAATAAAATGGTTCAAGAAGAAGATAACATATTTTATGAGGATAGGTGTAGGCTAGTATCTTGGCAATGAGAAAATAACTTTTTGGAGTGTTTTCTCCGAATATTTCGAAGGCATTTAATAGCACTTCTCCATCACCGGCTCACTCTAATGCCGCATACAAGTTAAAGATTTCGGAGCGAAACGTCCGAAAGGCGGGTCTATACATAATAAGGCATCAATGACGCACTAGACGGAATGCAAAGGAAATTTCTCGACGGAAAACCTGCCTACCTAATCAAGTCATATATACAGAGGAAGTGAACGGAATGAATTCAACGGCTGCTTTTGTTCAGTTGATAAACGCCACGCATGTCCGTCGTCGGTATGGTACTTTGCACTGTTTTGACCTGCTGGAGACGGGACCCAGCGGAACGTCCGCTGGTGCACCAACGAAGATGGACGGAGAAATTATGACGGAATTTTCAGTTTTGGAATTTCCGTCAAGTCTGTGGTTTTGAATGTAAGCTTGTGCCGACAGAGAAACTTCCGTTGCATTCCGTCTAGTGTTATTGCTTGGGAGAGCGGGTTACTATGTATAGACCTGCCATTCTGACGTTTCACTCCGAGATCTTGTACTTGGCATAAGAGTGATCCACTGATGAAGAAGTGCTATTAAATGCCTTCGAAATATTCGGAGAAAGCAATCTAAAAAGTTATTTTCTCATTTCCAAGAAACTTAGCCTACACCTATCCTCATTTATACTACTTGGCACGCCACATGCTTCTTTTTTTTGCTTTTATACGAGGGTCATTGTCACTCGGGTTGTTTCTTAACCATTTTTCGGTATTGATATCGTATTCCAGCGAATCACATTAATAATCATTATATTAGTTGTATTTTAAACGTTTATTCTATTTCTTTTTTCGAAACATAAATTCGCTGAAACTAAAATTTGTTAACAACGGGTTCGTCTAGCTTATAATACCAGTATGTTAACAAACACTTCGAGTGAACGGGTTTAGGTCTTTATCAATAAAAAAATAATATAATTTTTTAAAAAATGATGTGACCGTAAAAACAATGAGTCCCACCCTGATGTCTATCTGCCTTTTGAGACTTTTGTACAGTACTTAAGTCTATAGACGGCAGAGGAGTTGCGAGGAGGCAAGGAAAGCAGAGAACCGTGGTCGCAAAAAATGGGATGAAAATGATCTAAGTGAAAAAGGAAAAAAGGCTGAATGATAATGTATAAGCGCTGAAAAAATTCACTGAGTCGGAAACGAATATGACTTTTTAAACTGAAACACAAGTACCTGTTTTTTTATTATTGGCTGAGTGCGAACCAAATGTTCGACAGAAAATTGATACTCACAGTTAAGCTTAACTCATAATTTCTCGTGCCTGATATTAAATATAAAGAATTCGCCGTTGGCACTAGTTGAAACATTCTTAAAATCTTTTTAAAAGGTAACATTTTTATAATCTTAGGTAAAGTACTACTTCCGGTTGAAGTATTTTCTCCAAAAGTTGACACAGTAAACTAGCGATGAGAAGTGGCTGTAGACTTTAAATTGGATATAGGAGACTTTGCAGACAAAGAATTAAATAAAAAAACTTTTATTTAATTGTTAGTAATTTTATTTAATTGTCGACGTTTCGGTCGCAATCCCGACCTTCCTCAGGAATTGAATTTTAACAATTAATCGTTAATTGTATTCTAACAACGTGATTTGCGACCGAAAAAAAAGGTGCGACGGTTAACAATTAAATAAAAGTTTTTTATTTAATTCCTTGGCTGCAAAGTCTCCTATATCCAGAAAAGTAAAGTTTTTTATATTTACCAAGATTAGGTGTGATCTGTTGTGCTCCTAATTCGTCTTGAGGCTTCCATTGGTTCCGCATTAAATTCCATAAATTCCAACCGCGATCTAAATTAAAATTAAACAAAAATTAATTTATTAAAATAAAATTTAAGATAGTAATTTAATATTACTATTTAGAAGAGTTCTCAAAGGTTACCGCGGAATTTTGACTCATTTTCCTCTCAATTAAATGGAAATCCAATTTCTACTCCCGGGGTCCGATCCCTTTGAGGGAGTCCGGGTCAGTTAAACTTCAACCAAAATTTCTAATGAAAAAAATTTTAATTCATGAACCCATTTTTTATTCCATTAAAATCTCGACATCGAATTTTGATCCAATCGCAATAAAATTTACAGCCAGAGTGGGGCGGTATCAACACACAGAGTAGAACAAGTAACTCGTTACGTTTATAATCAAGTGTTTGGTCTTATTTTCTTTTAATCATTGGTACATATGTTAATTGCTAATTATTTATTCAATTTTCATTCCTCTTATACATAGTAGGCGAGACTTTGGTCTTGATAGGGGGAGGGGGGTTTGCGTACTCTATAAACATCTATAACAGACGAAACAATGCAGGAAATCTTATATAAGTTGTATAACCGGAGGTTTACTTTGCTTAAAAATTGCAGATGCAAGACAAAGAAATAAAATAAAATTTTATATATGAGGAATTATTTGTGCTGAGACGACCAATTGCAGTACATTGGTTTCGGTTCATAGAACCATCTTCAGGTCTGTTCCGAAACCAGAGTACTGCAATTGGTCAAATACAATGAAATAAAATAAAATTTTATTTATCAGTGCTGAGACTACCAACTGCAGTACATTGGTTTCGCTTCATAGAACAGATCTGAAGATGGTTATATGAACCGAACAGACCTGAAGATGGTTCTATGAACCGAACAGACCTGAAGATGGTTCTATGAACCGAAATCAATGTACAGTGAGGGACAATTAAAGTCCCACCCATGCTTTTTCTACTTGTGATTATTTCATTGTTTAATATAATAAAAGAAAATGAAAATCTTTATTGGAAATTTTCTAGGTTTGAAGCATGAAAGTTTCCATTCAAAAATAGGTATAATATTTTTTTAAAAACAATGAAATAATCACATAATCACCATGGGTGGGACTTAATATTGTCCCTCACTGTACTTCAGTTGGTCGTCTAAGCTCAAATAAATCCTGATAAATAAAATTTAATTTAAATTCTTTATCATGCATCTCAATCTGCAATTTTTAAGCAAATGACCTCCGGTTATACGTCTATATGTTTATATATATATTTTTTACATATTACATAGACACATATTGACTACTATAGAGAATGTAAAAAACTTATAAACCCCTTCAATAAATAAATACGTTATATCTTATATATTAAGTATATTTGAACACATTCTTGCCGCATGTTCCAAAGTTATCAAATATATTATTTACAGGCTTGCAAGAAAAATGAATAGAAATACAATAATTATGTATATATAAGATAATGAAAAATGTTTTGCATACTGTTTGTTTTAACATTTTTCAAAGATAATCTAATTTAATTAATTTACCTCCTTTATTAGGTGTATTGGAAGCCGATTCTGTAGGTTCTTCTAGTTCTTTTTTTACAGAACCTTCGGGAACAATAAGCTCGAGTGGCATCTCAGAATAGGGAATTTTATTTGTACTGTTATATGCTAATATTTGTAAAGGAGAAATTTTTGCGTAATCCTTCAGTAAAAGAGGTTCCATTCTGGAAATAGAGATAATATAATTGATATGAAATTACTTTTATATAGAATTATATTACAAAAGTATATAAACTAAATATTAAAGCAAATATTACCGATAAGCAACAGGATCTGAAGGATGGAAAATATTAAATAATCTCCGACAAAGCGTTGGCGGAAGGACGTCATCAAAAGTTGGTTCTTTACAACGTAAAGCGAGAAATACAGAGAGAGGAGATCCGAGGCAAAAAAGACTTTCGATCTAAAAAAAAACAAAAAGATAAATAAATATCAAATACAATTAATATATTATTAATTTTATCTTATAATTACCTGAAAATTCAGTCTGGATTTCCCTAATTCATGGGTTTCAGATGTCTGTAGGGAAAAAATACTTGATTTAAAAATAATATATATCAATATACGTGTATATATATATAAAAAAATCTGGAATGACTAGTCGCACAATAGTCACACAAGATTTTTTATGTCGACATATATTTAGTTTCCGACAGTACGGTACATTTGAATTAGAGATATAAAATGTATAAACACTAATTACACATCTTGCGAGAGCTGGTTATTATTTATAGACCTGCCTTTCTGACGTTTTGCTCCGAAATCTTTAACTTGTATGTGGCATTAGAGTGAGCCGGTGATGAAGAAGTTCTATTAAATGCCTTCGAAATACTCTAAAAAGTTATGTTCTCATTGCCAAGAAACTAGCCTACACCTATCCTCATTTATACTACTTGGCATGCCACATCCTTTCGTATATGGCAAAATATTTTCATTTTGTTGCCATTAACCATTCATTATTCCTCCTATCTTTCCTATGAAGCACAAGAGAAAGGTGTACTTCAAACAATTTCAAGGGCAAAATAAGAATATACAAGTAGATTTTAAAGAACATCTATAAAATAATTTATTTATGATGTTGAATATATTCTTCTATTTCTGACGTGTACATGATGAAAGGTAGGTTAATTGAATTTAAAAATTAATTAAGACGTCAGATATTTAATATAATATTTAATCTCTTGGCGATTGATTTCGCTTACAAAGCATCCTCAGGCCAGCTGGAAGAGTAATTACAATTAAAAAATTTGAATATAAATATATTTATATAAATTGTTTTTTGTTGCTGGATAAATATATACATCAAAGAAAATAGTTATATGATAAATTCATTAATTTAAATAACGAAAATAAAATAAACCCTGAGTTATTTCTATATATATATAAATATATGTTAAGATAAAGGTTTCTTGGAAGCAAGTTGCAATGAAGATAGAACGAATTTTTTTCAATATCATATATATATATGCATTTGCAGCTTAAGAATGATTTTAAATTTTTTATAATTTTATATTATGTGTTATACTAACCGTTATATATAATTGAAATTTTGAAAAATTAGTCGACATATATTGTAAAAATTTTTAAATTCAATTAACCTACCTTTCATCAATTGATTTATGAATTTTAATCAAAATCGTTGGAGCAAATTTTGAGAAAAACGAAAAAAAAGTACATTACTTTTTGGCCGATTTTGTTCAAAAGCTTCGTGTTACGTCCCATCGTGGTAACTAACTTTAATATAAAATTTCAACCTCGTTTGAAGTATTTTGTTCACAGACATACAGACAGACCATTTTGAAGGGACAATACAATTATCAAGTTTTAACAAAAACATTTTAAGAATATGTTAGCGAGGCGAATAGCTGAATCAATATGTAGTAGAAAATAAAAAGGTCGAGCAGCTATGATAATTTCTTTATTTGAGAACCCACAGCGACGTTTCGGTCGACTATGCGACCATCTTCATGGCTACAATGGAGTTTATAAAAACATAACATCAACAGGTTGTATAAACGAAATAAATTTTCAAGACATAAAAAATAAATTATCATTACCTAGAGTTCAGTCAACAGAAAAACCTCTTAAGTTCTTTGACAGACATTTCATAAAATACATTACGATCTATCATATATAATGCATTCAGCGCCAAAGTCAATATAAATTTTATTTTAATCATACAAATCTTATATACCTTCTAGTTCTATTTTGGTAACATATTAATAGAATTTTCAATATTAAAATAAATTCCCTAAGTACAATTATATATTTATAAATTGAGATAACAAATATAATTAAACATTTAATATTTAATTTTTCTTTTTTAAGACCTCGGGCAAATTCAATTTTAAATAATCCACTTAAAACCAAACAATATAGGCCTAGTTATTTTATTACATTTCTATAAGAGAGGACTGTAGTTTTAAAGTCCTTTTTGCAATTCACTGTTTGATTAATAAAAATAAATATGGATTCTAGAACCTGCCTTTTAAATGCGTTGCCCTCGAAACCCAATATTTTCACCGAGTCAAAATCAAAAACATGTCCTTTCTCAATAGAGTGAGCTGCGAGGGCAACATGAGTCTCTTCGTTCTTTATATTTGTTTTGTGCTGGGACATTCTTTTATTAAGGTATTGTTTCGTCATCCCCACATAGCAAAGATTACAATTTTGGCAGGCAACCTTATAGACAAGGTTACTGTTTTGCATATGAGGGGTTGGGGTTTTATTATTGTACATGAATGCAAGAGTGTTGATAGGCTTAAAACTAATCATTACATTAGATATAGAATTATTAATTAGTTTTTTAAGCTGTTCTGATAAACCGGGTATGTATGTCAAGCTTCTGTATGTAGGCATGTCTTGAGGCATCTCTTCATGTTGTCTTGATTTGGATCTTGTACACTGTGGTTTTGATTTGTTCACATATATGTTATAAGTCTTTTGAAGAAAATGTTTGGGGTAGTTATTCTTCATTAATAATAATTTAACTTCTTCAATGCTCTGCTCCTTATATTGAGAGTCAGACAATCTATCCGCTCTACTAAACAAATTAAAAGTTAAATTTCTTTTATGTAAAATCGGGTGGTTTGAATAGTAGTTCAGGGTCCTATCAGATTTAATAATTTTCCTATTCCATTTGGTATATATTTTGCCATCCAACCTAAATAATTTTAAATCAAGAAAATCAATGCTATTGTTGCATTCCTTTTCTACTGTAAATTTTATCGTATCATCCCAGGAATTCATAAGGTCAAGTGTTGGAATGACTTTTTCATTAGGTAAGGCCGTTAGAATATCGTCCACGTATTTAAATAAAAACGGAACTTTATATGGAAATTTTTCTTTAAAATCATCAAACAGGTGGTCCAAGTATAAATTTGCCACAACTGGGCCAAGGCTACTACCCATTGAAACAAAAAAGTTCTATAAACAAAATAAAAATAAAATAGTTATTGCAAAAAGTGATAAATCTAATCATACTGTGATTCTCAACAGAATTGACTATGTAGAAAAAATTAATTTACTTCTTGATGATACCGAAACGTATAAAGTTTTAAAGCGTAACCCGACCTTCACTTTGCAAACTCAAATTAATGACTTAATTAAAAATAGCATTAAAAATAATAACTTAGGTAATGATAAGGCTAAATTATATAATTGTATCATTCATAATGGCATATCACCGAAATTCTACTGTTTGGTCAAAACACACAAAAATAACACCTTTCGGCCAATAGTGACGACAATTGGCTCCCCTTTATATAAAATTTCCAAATATATAGCGGATGTATTGAAGCTAATACCTTTAAATAATATCAACATTAAAGATTCTTTTGTGTTTAAAAATGAAATTAATAAAATAACTTTGAAACAAGACGAGATCTTGGTATCGTATGATGTCGTTTCACTTTTTACCAATATTAATTTAATTAAGGCTTATGAAATAATTGTTGATAAGTGGCCGGAAATCGAGCAAAATACGAATCTTGAAAAGGAACGATTTTTTCAAATACTTAAACTAATTTTAGATAATTCATATTTTATTTTTGGCGATAAAACTTATAAACAGCTGAGGGGAGTTGCAATGGGTAGTAGCCTTGGTCCAGTTGTGGCAAATTTATACTTGGACCACCTGTTTGATGATTTTAAAGAAAAATTTCCATATAAAGTTCCGTTTTTATTTAAATACGTGGACGATATTCTAACGGCCTTACCTAATGAAAAAGTCATTCCAACACTTGACCTTATGAATTCCTGGGATGATACGATAAAATTTACAGTAGAAAAGGAATGCAACAATAGCATTGATTTTCTTGATTTAAAATTATTTAGGTTGGATGGCAAAATATATACCAAATGGAATAGGAAAATTATTAAATCTGATAGGACCCTGAACTACTATTCAAACCACCCGATTTTACATAAAAGAAATTTAACTTTTAATTTGTTTAGTAGAGCGGATAGATTATCTGACTCTCAATATAAGGAGCAGAGCATTGAAGAAGTTAAATTATTATTAATGAAGAATAACTACCCCAAACATTTTCTTCAAAAGACTTATAACATATATGTGAACAAATCAAAACCACAGTGTACAAGATCCAAATCAAGACAACATGAAGAGATGCCTCAAGACATGCCTACATACAGAAGCTTGACATACATACCCGGTTTATCAGAACAGCTTAAAAAACTAATTAATAATTCTATATCTAATGTAATGATTAGTTTTAAGCCTATCAACACTCTTGCATTCATGTACAATAATAAAACCCCAACCCCTCATATGCAAAACAGTAACCTTGTCTATAAGGTTGCCTGCCAAAATTGTAATCTTTGCTATGTGGGGATGACGAAACAATACCTTAATAAAAGAATGTCCCAGCACAAAACAAATATAAAGAACGAAGAGACTCATGTTGCCCTCGCAGCTCACTCTATTGAGAAAGGACATGTTTTTGATTTTGACTCGGTGAAAATATTGGGTTTCGAGGGCAACGCATTTAAAAGGCAGGTTCTAGAATCCATATTTATTTTTATTAATCAAACAGTGAATTGCAAAAAGGACTTTAAAACTACAGTCCTCTCTTATAGAAATGTAATAAAATAACTAGGCCTATATTGTTTGGTTTTAAGTGGATTATTTAAAATTGAATTTGCCCGAGGTCTTAAAAAAGAAAAATTAAATATTAAATGTTTAATTATATTTGTTATCTCAATTTATAAATATATAATTGTACTTAGGGAATTTATTTTAATATTGAAAATTCTATTAATATGTTACCAAAATAGAACTAGAAGGTATATAAGATTTGTATGATTAAAATAAAATTTATATTGACTTTGGCGCTGAATGCATTATATATGATAGATCGTAATGTATTTTATGAAATGTCTGTCAAAGAACTTAAGAGGTTTTTCTGTTGACTGAACTCTAGGTAATGATAATTTATTTTTTATGTCTTGAAAATTTATTTCGTTTATACAACCTGTTGATGTTATGTTTTTATAAACTCCATTGTAGCCATGAAGATGGTCGCATAGTCGACCGAAACGTCGCTGTGGGTTCTCAAATAAAGAAATTATCATAGCTGCTCGACCTTTTATTTTCTACTACATTTTAAGAATATTTTCCTAAATTTTCACCACTTTTTTATCAGGTCTGTTCAGCGAGCATCTCATCATTTGTTGAGCGCTAACTCAACAGTTGAGTGCGCTAAACGCTCATTGATTTCCCAGATATCCTGGGAAATCTTTTTTTGCTCACAAATGAAAAGCTATTTTAAAAAAATGTAAGTACTTACTTCATAATTATTGCCTGGTATCCATCCGGTTACTATATCATAAATAATAACACATCCTAATGAATGAGCAACAACAGAAACTTTTCCACCGTTTGATATAAAATAAGGATTTCGTTGTGAAAACATTGAATAGAGTCTATTTAATTCTTCACATAATCCTCTTTGGACCTGAAACAGTAATAAAGAGTATAAAAATCATCACTCTAAAAATAATATCTAATTTTTTACCTCTTTTCCATATAAGGGACTAGTATAATACATAATGTCCATTGCACTTGAATTTAACATATTACGAAGTGTAATCAGTTTTTGAGGAGTTATAGCTTCTACAGTATCTATAAAATATAGTTTATATATAAATATATAATAAATGTAATTACTTAATTTTTCATTTGAATAGTTAAGTACCTCCATCTAACTTTAAAGAAGATCTCCATTCGACAGGAAAAAATTCAGCTCGATGTTCAGAGGAAGGGAAATATTTATTTTTAATCCATGTTATACAATCCCTTAAACTAAATCAATTTTATTAATTATTTTTTGATAAAGAATAAGATAAGGCAGCTTTATCAATATATATTGGGTTGATAGATGGGGGAGCATTTGCCCCGGGCGGCAGATATTCCTATTCCAAAAAAGACTGACAATGCGACAATTGTCAAAAATTGACATCAATTGTCAAGTTTACACTATGATTGTCGACAGCAGAAAAGCAGTTAAATTATAATTATTGTCGTGTTGACACGTTTCATAAAAAATTGTCATTTAATACAAATTTGTCACTTTTTATTTCCTTCTATCCACTGGCGTAACATGGGTGGCACCCAGTGCGGGGACAATTCCCCTAGTTACCCCACTGCTTCTATCTACAGTATTATTACTTATTACTATTATATAAAAGTATAATGTAATTAATCATATATTTATAAATAATTTTAAAATAAAAACTTATCATCATTTATTTAATGAATTTATAAATATTTTAATTAAATATTTTATTACCAAATAAACAAAGTATGTTGCAAATTAGATTATTTTTTTATTAAATATATGATATAACTTTAATATTATTTTTTTTTAATCAATTCGGTGTAAATTAAACCGAAATGTGAATATATTCTAGGTTATATGACACAGCTTCTAGTCCCTGTCAGAATTTTTCTACAATTGACAAACAAAAAAAAAATTGTCACGACAACTATCGTTTCAAAAAAAGAGTGACAAATTATTCTTGACAAATTGTCAAAATTCACCTGTCAGCCTAGAAATTTTATGAAACTAAAAAGTGACAAATTGTCATGGGAATTTAACAAAAATGACATTTTTTATGTCAAGAGCTGATTTTTATGAAACAGGTATTCGACAAATTGTCAAATAGTCACGTAGTCACCTGTCATTGTCAGCTTTATGAAATAGGGCCCAGGAGGCGGAAAAATAAGAAAAGTTCACGAAAACAAAATGAAATTAGTTATTGTATTAAGAAAAGTTTGAAAAGTGAACATATCGCAATCAAAGGTTTCCAAGAAATTAACAAATTCTAATATGCATAATTTATAAATATATTCGTATTTCAAATTTCCACCCCCTATAAGAAACAAGAATTAGCATAATTCATGGTGGATCCATGGTTAGCCCCGTGAGGCCCGGGCCTAGGACAGCAAAATTTTAGGGGTGCCAAAATTTTAATTTTCCTCGATGACAATGTATTAATGCAATAAAAAATAAATATTTTTGATTTTATATAAAAATAATAAATAAAGACCTTGAGGTATTTCTGATAATTCTTCCTGTATCCATTTTTTGGCCAATTCCATGAATTACAAATACAAGATGCGTTATATCGGCTGGACGATCAGTTTGCGTGGCAAGAACCTTATAGCCTCTATAAAGTTTCCAACCAGTAGCTAAAAATGTAGAATATAATTAATGAATATAAAATACAATTTATAGATAATATATATATATATATACATTTATTAAAACCAAGTTTTTTGTGTTACACTTCGGACAAGCTTTGATGGCGTAGCTTCAGAATAAAGATAAATTTCTCCAGAAGAAGTCCAATCCACGTGAAATTCAGGAAATGATTCAGTGTGAAGCACTAAATAAAAAATATTTAGATTAATGAAAGAAAATTAAAAATAGAACTTTCTTATTTGAAAAATAAGTTTTTAAAATAATTAAAATACAGTATTTGGGAGTTAAAATAATTTAACAAATGTTTAAAGTATAATAAAAACTTTTTTTAAACTAAACCTTAGTGTGTTTACTTTTAACTATTGTTAAATTATTTTTATTTTTGAAATGTTTAAACAAGTTCCTATGATGTTTTGTTTCCTAATCCAAGGGACAAGGATTTGCTTCCCGTTATAAGGGATAAATCAATCACACCATCCACCAAATATGTTCAGTGAGGGACAATATTAAGTCCCACCCATGCGTTTTCTACTTGTGATTATTTCATTGTTTTAAAAAAAAAAAATTATACCTATTTTTTTATTGAAACTTTCATGGTTCAAACCTAGAAAATTTCCATTAGAGAATTTCATTTTATTTTATAAAAACAATGAAATAATCACATGTAGATAGGTGGGACTTAACTTTGGCGCTCCCACTGTACATATGTATATTTTTTATAGAAATCCACAATTTTCAATGAATCTATTTGAAATTAAGCACGAAACGGCGAGTAATATTGTAGTAATTTGAATCTCTTAAATGTTTTAGGGAATTAATTATAATTAACTTTCTTCACTATCTGAACTTGAATCTATATATTTTCCTTTTGGCAGATTTATAATGTATGCCCACCTCTTTTCCTTTGTGTTCATATATTGAAAAAATTTGATTATAATTAATTATGAAAGAAGTTAAAGGAACTACAAACTAGAGTAGTATATTAATAAAAAGTAGTAATAATAAAAATGAAAAAACCTGTTTTTCCGGAGTTTTCAGTCTTAAAATCAGACATTTTATGTCCATAAAAGATTTAAGTGGATGGATTCTAAATGATCACTGTGTTGAGCTTCAAAAGGGAGCCAAGAGCCATCGTAAAACCAAGTTCCTCTTGTTATTATACATTCTTCACCTAAAAATTATAAAAGAAAATAACAATAAATTATGCTGTTTGCATTTTTCACTTTTTAGCCTCGAAACTTCCCTCTCATTCATCCTTTTATTAAAATAATGCAGTTTTGATTAGTAAATTTTTTTGGTGATCACCTTTTTGAAACCTATGTTGTAAGAAGTACTAATTGAACGTTATTGTACATGATATGCAGTTTGTTTATTACTATTGTTATTATTATTTGAAGGTCGTTTAATGTTATTTTCCAGAAAATGATAAAATATAACAGATTAAAGGGATAAAATGATTTAGTCACCTGGCCAATAGATTGAGGTACACTTGTAGGAATAGAGGTCGACTTCATACATGCCCCCTCTAACAACGATAGCATTATGCTCTGCTCCCTGGGGTTCTTCAGTCTGGCTGGCTGTCGCTTGTTGGGACAACATATCTTTTAGCCTTGTCTAAACCTAACATGATGTTGGCAAGTACGTGCCTCTGAGAAATATAAATCTTGGACAATTTGACGATAAGCGAATTCTATCCGTAACGAGTCATAACCGCATAAATTCCAACCATTTTTTACCGGAATGCGCTTTATAGAACCATCGCACCTGGTCAGGACTCAGCTCAAGTCACAATTAAATCACTATTATCCCTAAAGAGGTAACAACGGAGACCTATTTGAACCGGAATCAGGCTGAAAAAATATATTTTTGTTTAGCATATTACTATTATTTCTCTCCTCAAAACAATGCTGTTCTCAAGACTCAGTAAAAACACAAATGCCATGCTTAACTATTTTTTACTTCCTCCTATAAATAGTATTTATATATAGAAAGAGAAAGTATTGGGATCTTATTAAAAATTCGAAGTCAAGATTTTGATGGATATATATGTTTGAAACCCCTGTGACTAAAAATGTGGGTCCCGCGAATTGGTCTGTGTGTCAGTGTGGACATTTCTAAGCATGAAGGAAATGAACTAAGAGGTTGAAATTTTATATTTAAGTTAAGCACCCCCCTCACACCCCCTCCGTGACAAGAAGCTTTTGAACAAAATCGGCCAAAAAAGTATTAGTACTTTATTGATGTACTTTTCGCTCCAGCGATTTTGATTAAAATTCAAAAATAATATTATTTTTTAGATGCTCTTCTTGAAATCTTATGAAGTCCACTCTACTCTTGTACTTCATAGGAAAAAGATAGGAGAAATGGTTGTCATGGTAACGGAATATAAATGTGATTATAAATCAGCTATTTTTTAGATTTAACAAGTCTATCTAGTGAATAAAAATTGAAAATTAAATATGCTATTAAAAATTCATGTCACCCATTATAAATTATAAAAATCTGGTGTGACTAGTCGCACAGCACGCAACTTTCTCTTATCTTTGATAATATTTCAATATTTATATTTTGTTACCATGACAACCATTTCTCCTTTTTCTATGAAGTAAGGCCTTCACAAGATTTTAAGGGCAAAATGAGAAAATACATTTTAAAGAGAATCTAAAAAATAAATTTTAAACTAAATCGTTGGAGCGGATTTTGAGTTGACCAATTTTGTTCAAAAGCTTATTTTCTTGCCTCAGACTTCCCCAACTTAAATATAAAATTTCAACCTCTTGGCTTTTTTCGTTCTTGATTGAGATATTTTGTTCACACAGACAGACAGACCAAGGGGGACCTCAAAACATGTATATCCATCAAAATTTCTACATTAAATTTTTGACATGAAACCAATACGTTCTCTCTATATATTACATATATGGTAACAGAAAGTAAAAATGTTGATTAGTCAAACCATATAAGTTTCCTTTCAAGTGAATCCTTTATATAAGAAAAATTGATTATTTAAGAAATAATAATATTTACCAGTGAGGCTGCTTGATCATAATATTCACTAGGGTCAGTTAAATGTTGGACTCGAAATATTCCACTTGATCATAATGGTAAGGGCTATTTAAACTCAGGCTTTCAAAACTTTCGTTGATTTCATGGAAATTTGTTTGCGAGTCGGGAAAATTCATTATTATTTTCAAGACGAATAAAAAAATAAATTAACTAATATAATAAGTGTTTAATTACAAGTCAATTATCAAATATATTTAATAAAATAAACATATCCGTTATTATTAAAGATTGATTAGATTTGACAGATAACAGAATGAAAATAAGAGAAAGTAAAAATTGGAATGAAAATATTTAATAGTAACAAACACTTTTCAAAATATTTGGTGTATCTTCATCTGACATTCAACAAGGAACAACATTCACCGAAAATTATTTTTTAAATTTTATAAGAAGATAATAAATATTTTTTAAAATAAGAAAAAGAAAAGTATTGAATTTTTAATATCAAAGTTTTAAGTGCTGCCATCTACAAGTGTTTCAAATTTATAATATTTATTATCATTATTATTATTTTTTTTATAAAAATGAATTATGTATGTTTATAATATTTTTTAATTTTTATTTAATACCGTAAGAAAAAATTTTTAATTAAATTATGAATTAAAACCTAAACGAAAATTTGTAAGTTTCTAATCTTTCTTTTATATTCTTGATTGTTTTTTTACCTCCCAAATCAAATTGCTGTTTTAATAATTAACATGAACTTAGTTACAATGACTCAGAGTACTTTTAATTTTAATATGATGACAGATAAATAAACTTTTTAAATAAAAGAAAATTCAGGCGAGTTGGGTTTATATACATGATTTTGCAGTTTTATACAAAAAATGCGGATAAAACTGTATAAAACGCAGAGTTGGCAAGTTTTATCCCGGCGTGTATAATACACGGTTTTATACATGTATAAAACTATCACGGATAAAACTAGGCCTATGTATAAAATGTAAAAAACCAACCCCCCCGGAAAAAACAGCTTAAAAGCTTTTATGTCATATTTTTTAATGTTTTAGAGCATTGACAATGTTGTTTGCTTTTTATTTAGTGAATAATATAATCAAAATGTTAATAAAATAATTGAAAAATGAAATTCAAAAATTAAATATGGAAACCTAACCTACAGCTGTCAATTCATTTGTAAGTATATTTATTATTTTCTTTAATTAATTAATATCAAATAATTAAATTTAGTTTGCTTTTATTTTTTTAGGTTTCTGACAAGGAACTAAACGTATGGAAAACTAATTTTAGAATATATATGGCCCGAAAAGTGGAATCTGATAGGTGGTGCAAATCTATTACCTCTAGATTTTAAAATATTTAAAAGTCATATTTGTTTTGGTTTCTATAATAGATAAAGAAGAAATAACTGTACTACTGTTTTTAATTTTATCTTAATTTGTTCTTTCAAAAGGTATTTTTCTATGGTTAATAAAAAAAAAAAAAAAAAAAAAAAAATTGAATTAAAACATTTGGAAAGCATCTCATCTTTATGGAATGGATGAGAGCAAGTACAGGTGCAGCAAATAAAAGATGTTAAATAAATAAATAAAGAGAGCTTTTGGATGCCGAAAAGGAGACGTTCCGGACAAAATTTTATTCGTCCATCCTCAGCCTCTCTTTATTTGCTGCATCTGTACTTGCTCTCTTCCATTCTAAAAAATTATCCAAAAAAAGAATTATTAAATGTCAAGATAATAAGTATGAATATACTGAATCTTGTTTATGTTTAGTTCATGCCAAATGTATTATAAGAAGCTATTGCATACACAAACTTTAAACAATACCTGTATTACAGTACACTGGTTGTGAAGTGTTTAATAATTGTAACATAATAAATAAATGCATTGTATATATACATAAAAATATTTTGTTATTTTTAGGGTGAACGCACACCGATCGAGCAAAAACGTTTTTGCCTGAAACTGTTTTTTAATGCTTTTCTATGGGTCAACGCACACCGAAGAGACAAAACACAATTGGTCACGATTTGACATCATCGAACAAAATGTATTGCCCGAAAACTTTTTTGCTCGATCGATGTTTGTTGACATCGAGCAAAACGTTTTGGCCGAAAACGTTTTTACTCGATTAATGTGCATACAGCCTTACTCATTTATTCCTAAGATAATAACAATTTCCTGCTTTTTAATCTTTTAATCCCAATCATTATATATTTATATTTTTTTTTCTTTCTTTTTTTATTTTATATTTTTTTATAAAAAACTTTATAAAAATTATTTAAAAAGGTAAATTTTAGAATTTTGGTGTTTAGGCTTTCGCAGTTTCATTAGTCCGGCCACTCATTCTGTGGCTTTCAGGTACAATTCAGCTAAGATTATAAAGGTTGTTACATCTGTGACAATCTCATTTGAATTGAATTTAGAATTTAGACTTTTATATTTGTTATTATTAACAATAAACGCTTCGGCCATTCATTCTGTGGTCAAAAAGTTAAAATTTTTGCAAACAAACCACAGCTAAACCCAAATCAATTTAGTTCTGTCAATCATCAGTGGTCTTCCTCCTGGCATTTTTGAAAATTTGTTTTTATATATTATAAATAATAAAAAATATAACTCATTCTAGTCATAAATGATTTTGTTTTGAATTTCCTTTCTCGTCGGGTTTGCGCATGCGCATTCGAGTTTTATACATATTATACGTTTTATACAAGTTTTATACATATTATACGTTTTATACAAGTTTTATCCTCGATTTGTGTATAAAACTGCAAAATCGTGTATAAAACCCAACTCTGATAAAACGTATATTTGTAAAACGTATAAAATGTATAAAACTTGGATGCGCATGCGCAAACTTGACGAGAAAGGAAATACAAAAAAAAATCATTTATGACTAGAATGAGTCATATTTTTTAATATTTATATATAAAAACAAATTTTATCAAAAATGTCAGGTGGCAAATGATTGACAGATCTAAATTAAATTTAATAAAAGACTGATTTGTGTTTTGCTGTGGTTTGTTTGCAAAAATTTTAACTTTTTGACAATGCCGTAACAAGGGTATGAAGCGCCTGTGGCAAGTGTCTAATTGCGCCCCCCCCCCCCCCCATAATCCCATAATCCAGTGTTTCTTAACCTTTTTTTGGTCAAGTTCCTCATTAATGATATATCATTAACATGGGCGTCCGCAGGGGGGGCAACCAGGCACTTCCCCCCCCCCTGAAAAATTAAAATGATACAAAAAAATGTATAAAAACAAAAAAAAAAATACAAAAAAACCTTTCTCAGTATACATCAATCTCGCCGCGGTGAGAAAGCTTTAAATACTAAGAGATGTATAACATCATTAATATCAAAGTTAGGAACCGACCGAATATTCGGTTTCGATTACGGTTTCGGCCAAAAATCATGGTTTCGGCCGTAGTTTCGGTTTCGGCCAAAAAGTGGCCGAACCTTTCGGCCGGCCGAAACCAGAGTCTGAAAAAATGGGATGAGACTCGCATGCAAAAAAAAAAAAAAAGGTCAAATAATTTGCACTTGAGGGAGAAAAAAATTTTAGCCTCCTAAAAAAAAGATAAAATGATTTTCACGGGAGGGAAAAAAAAATTCAAAAAAAAAAAAAAGGTAAAATGAAAAAAAAATTTTATAGGAAATACAAGTTTCGGTTTCGGTTACGGTTTCGGCCGAAACTAAGATTGAGGCCGAATATTCGGTTTCGGTTTCGGCTGAAAATCTTGTTTCGGTCGGTCCCTAATCAAAGTACGTTTTTTTTTTAACTTATCTGGAAGTGACTTGCCCCCCTGCAAAAAATCCTGCGGACGCCCATGATCATTAATCTGTGATAATACCCTGCTCATTTGCTCCCCCAGATTCGTTCTCCAACTCCAGCCAGCCTAATTGGTTAAAATTGTGGCCTTCATGCCAACAAATAAAAAAAAAGTTATTTAAAAATTTGTCGAAATTCCCTAAACATAGGGTTAACAAAATTTATATTTCACAAATCCTTTCTCTCGTTATAATGACAGATAAATGAAATTATAAGTTAGCATTAAAAATAAAAGGAAATTGATAATATGATTTAAAAAAAAAAAGTGCAGGAGGTAGATTTGAACTCGCGAAGTTTGGTTACGTGGGAATGGAAAAAAATATAGTTTGCTTGCGGACTCATTAACCACTTGAGCCACGCTTTAGTTATTTCTTTTAAGGTAAAATAAAGCCATATAAGAAACATGAAATAAAAGAAGTATTTAAAAAATTTTAATATTCCACATATGATATATCATTTTTCATTAATTTTTATGCGGATTAATAATTTATAATCCAATTATCAATACCATGCATAGTTTTCAAATAATTCAATGGACAAACGTCAGATTGTTTATGCCTTGATGTAATTAAACCAAAAACTCTATCTAACATATGATACATGTCATTAATTCTTGAAATCCCCCTGATTCCAGAGAAATAAAGCCTTTTTAATTATATTATCTAATTTGGGAGTTATTGACGATCAAAGTAACGCTTAATTTCGACCTTAATGACATCAGCACTCAATTTTCTATATTATCGAAAAAGCTTATTTAGCATTGTCTGATTAAAACCAAATTTTTACCAGAGATTTATAATAAAAAAATGAGTTTTTTTCTAGAGTTTCATTGAGATTGGTAGAGAAATAAATAAAATATTGACGATTTTGTAAATTGAATTTTAGAATTCGGGATCCCGGTTGCAAGCCTAGACACGGTTCATAGACGGCTCTCTCTACCCATCCGGGATCCGAATTCTAAAATTCAATTTACAAAATCGTCAATATTTTATTTATTTCTTAACCAATCTCAATGAAACTTTAGAAAAAACTCATTTTTTAATTATAAATCTCTGGTAAAAATTTGGTTTTAATCAGATAATGCTAAATAAGCTTTTTCGAAATATAGAATTGAGTGTTGATGTCATTAAGATCGAAATTAAGCTTAACTTTGATCGTCAATAACTCCCAAATTAGATCATATAATTAAAAGGGGTTTAGTTATTTGGAATCAGGGGAAATTTAAGAATTAATAACATGTGTCATATGTTATATAGAGTTTTTGGTTTAATTACATTAAGGCATTCAAAATGTGACGTTTGCCCATTGAATAATTTGAAAACTATTCATGCAATTAAAATTTTAATTAAAAATTATTAATCTCCATTAAATGTAGTAAAAAATGATATATCATATGTACAAAATTAAAATTTTTTTAATAAGTTTTTTATTTACTGTTTTTTATATGATCTATTTTTTCCTATTTTAATAAAATCAACGATAGCTGAATCGTTAAAGTGGTCAGCACAATTTATTTTTTCCATCCTCGCTTTACCAAACATTGCGAGTTCAAATCCACCTCGTGCACTTTTTTTTTTTATTTTTATTATTATCAATTTCTCTTTATTTTTAAAGCTAATTTATACTCTTTCTTATAGAAATGTAAAATTTATTTTAAAAAGTTGGTGGGTGGGTGGAAAAAGATATATATCTTGATAGATGATGAGATAATTATATAAATATATATAGATACAGAGATAAAAAGATTGTTTTAATTATTTTACAATCCTGGAATTTCTCACTATTTTAACTTTTCAATTATTATAAAAAAGATAGGCATATCATTTTTACAGTCATGGGACTTTTCTAGGAAAATTCTATAAATAAAAAGAATATTGAGAACATTTGGTTAAGCAAAGCCAACGACTGCTTAATCATGGATAGGTGACCCGCGAGTGTTGAACTGTCTGTCACATGCCGGGAAGTCTTTTAAAATATAAATTAAAAAAAAAATATGTATACTTTATAACCCATCTCACGAAGAAAAAAATAAATCCCACCTCTTTAATTAATCAAAAAGTTTAATTAAAATATTTTTCCTTTATTATTAAAATAATTAATTTTTTTTTTTTTTTTATTTTTTTATTTGATGAATATAAAAGAAAATATATTTTTATTTCTTTAATTGTTTCTGAGAAAATGGATGACGTTACCCATTGGTTGAAATCAGACTCTATCTCATTATCTTCTCTCTCTTTCTACTAACTAGGTGAATAAATAAATCATTTTTAATCCAATTTAGAAAATATATAATTTTTTAAATGTATTTCAACAATAACAAATGTATTTTTAATATATAATCAATCAATGTAATTATTAATATAGATAGAGACCTAGGCGGCTATCTATAATTATTTATATTTTTTATTCAAAATTCAATAAATTTGTATTAAAAAATGGTCCTTAATAACAGGAGAATAAAATAGTAGAGGAGTATCTTGGCGCCATAATAAATAATACCCCTCTGTGATTTTGAACTCAGGGTAGTTTAAAAAATTATTATCATTGGAATTGTATGTATATATTTATTTATATTATAAAGTAATCAACTAACTGATTTGTGCTGCACTCTTGTGGAGACTTTAAAAATCATAA